>CAUYQU010080704.1:0-83819 GCA_963574635.1 Cheracebus regulus | reverse complement strand
TTTGTCACCCACGCTAGAGTGCAGTGGCATGATCTTGGCTCACTGCAACCTCCACTTCCTGGGTTCAAGCCATTCTCCTGCCTCAGCCTCCTCAGTAGCTGGGATTACAGGTGCGCACCACCACACCCAGCTAATTTTGTATTTTTAGTAGAGACAGGGTTTCACCATGTTGGCCAGGCTAGTCTCAAACTCTTGACCTCATGATCTGCCCACCTCAGCCTCCCAAAGTGCTGAGATTACAGGTGTGAGCCACCGTACCAGGCCAAGTCACTCTATTTTTATCTTGTTTAAAAAATTCTTTCCTACTGTGATGTCATAAAGATTCTCTGTGACTGCTTTACATAGTTGCCTGGCTGTCACATTCAGGCACAGGAGACCATCCTTTCTCTGCTGATGGGCAGTGCCAGTGTCAGTCACTGGAGGCTCTTTTGGAGTTCTCCACTCTGGATACATCTGACGTTATTGAGCAGCTTTATAGTAGTTCCCACACTGGTGAGCAGTCTTCTTATCTTCGTCTTTGGTGACTTTGAAGTCAGAACTGTCAGTTCTTTATAGATTTCCTTTTGTTTAAAAAAGCGAGTTGGAGGGCAGATACTTTAAGATAGATCACAAGTAAACTAGACATTTCATTTTCGGATTCAGTTGCATTATATTGAGCTCCACTGCATCAAGGATACAAATGGGCAATGCTGCTATTCTGGATTATTGGAAAGATTTGGGAGAAGGGAAATTTTTAAAAATAGAACGGACACTTTCATCTTTAAAACAAAACAGAACCTCTGATATGGATGTCCAGGCATTCTGTAAATGAATTCTTATGAAAAAGTCGAGTTGGGCAAGTCTTCAATAAGCCATAAAATTACAGTATTTTATGTATTTTGTGTTTGTTTCATCATAGGATATATGATTGGATGCCTGAACAGCCAAATATATTCCAAGTGGAGCAATTGGAACGCCTGAAGCAAGAATTGCCAGAGCTTAAGAGCTGTTTGTGTCCCACTGTTAGCCGCTTTGTTCCCTCTTCTTTGTGTGGGGAGCCTGATATCCACGTGGATGCCAATGGCATTGATAATGTGGAGAATGCTTAGTTTTTGTTGCACAGAGGTCATTTTTGGGGCATGCACCGCTGTTCTGGGTATTCATTTTTCACCATTGAACATTGTTTATGCCTTTTGGGCTTCTCAGTTCAATGAAGCAATAATGAAGTATTTAACTCTTTCACTATAGTTCTTGCAAGAATTTCAAGTATGCTATTTAAATCACTTGGCCAGGTATAATTGCCAGTCAGTCTCTTTATAGTGAGAAAATTTATTGGTTGGTAAATATAAATATTTTAAACTAAATATATAAATCTATAATGTTAAACGAATGTTTGTAGCACTTTGAAATTAACTATGTAAGTAGCTCATATTTACACTTAACAACTTTTCATTTGATCAGGTCTGAAATCTTTAGCACTTGAGGAAAATGACTATGCATTATTATACCTGACCATGGAAAAATAAGTACCTCAAATGCATGCATTTGCACTGGTGATTCCAACTGCACAAATGTTGTGCCATCTTGTATATAGGTATTTTTTACATGGGTTGACATGCACATAACACCGTTTTCATTCAGTATGGACCTTGAGGCTGCTGCCATTTTTCCACTTAACCAAACCAGCCTGAAGGTGAACCTTGAAACTTGTTTCATAAATCTTTCAAAAGTTGTTTTACATCAATGTTAAAATTTCAAAATGCTGCAGGGTAATTTAATGTATAAAATATTAGTAAGAAAAAGTATGTATTGCATACTTAGTAGAATAGCTCACAACATATAAATTCAATTCAGTGCATGCTTTAGGTTTTAAGCATGGGATTGTACATGTTTACTGTTAGGTCCTTGCATCTGTGGTGCTAGGTGAGTATGAGAAGATGTCAAGGACTGGACATAATTTTGTTGCCTAAAAAGAAGCCAGTTTGTAGGTATTTTAAATACGCTTATTTTGTGTGTCTCTCACTACCTATTACACACTGTTGCTGTGTGGGTTTGTTTTGTATTTGTGTGTGTTGTACAGTAGTTAAATTTCCATGCAGAAAAATAAATGTCCTGAATTCTCATATTGGTATTCTTTATTGTACATCATGCATGTAATTTATTTAGAAATGTAGGTCTTACTAAATGTATATGCATGTGTTTCAGATTATACTAGGATTTATTGGGTTAGAAGCAGATCGTGTTAACTGTAACAAGAATGAATGTTAAATAAAATGAAACATTTATTTTCTTCATTACAAAATGAAATTTCAAGAAGGTGTTACTTTTGTAGAATGGTTTTATAATATGACAAGAAATTTAAATATAGTGTCTACCCTAAAGGGATGGCTTATTTGCATCTACCTTTTACTGCATGTTTTTCATGAGGCAGTTTATTCATATATTGACATATTTTGGTAGTAGCTGAGAACCTAAGACTTGAAATTACACATTGTATATTATATTTTAAGTTAAGCAATGCAATTTTGGTCAGATCTTGTTTGTGTGAAGATAGGCTCTGAAATCCTATGGTATTGCATTTGTAACATTGATATTTAATGGAAAATAGTTTAGAAAATGGAGTCTTCTGCAAGGGTTCTGTATACTTTTCCCACGTTGAATGAGATTTTCCAACATTTTGGTGGAATTGGGCACTTTTGGAAAACTCCTGAAAATGAATTAGTTTCCTTCATCTGCAGACCTTTGTCCGATAATGGTTACCATTTCTTTATAGTAACTCAATTAGCCATATTTGTTTGTTTCTAGTCCTGCTCCTTTGCTCCTCGCCTATGCCTTTCCAATGCAGGCTCCATTTTGAAGACTTGAGGACAGAGGGGAAGCAGATTATAAAGGGAAAAAGAGACAGAAGAAAGGATGAAGAAAGGAGGTCATGGTGGGTGTGGACTTCTAAAGAGTTTAGTTTGCTGGGGAGAGCATACAGTCACTGCCTACAACACAGACAGAACCTTCCTGCTCACTTTCTGTCCTATCTCTTCCTGACCTCATGAACCAGTGTTAGTAGATGATTAAAGCATGACAAGCAATGGCTCCTTCACAGGACTAAGTCTGGGCCTTCTTATCACTAGCTGTTGCCGTTTACACCCTGCTTCAGCCATACTGTCCCTTCATTGGCCCTGGACCTCCTCTCTGTGCCTGTGTGTCCTCTGCCTGAGAGCCCTCTCCTCCTGTAGTCACTTTCTCTCTTCCAAACTCATTTCTTCTTGAGCCCAAGACCTCTCTCCTGAGCCCTTGCGGAAACTCCAGAAAGGATTAATCCATCTTTGTGCTCCATGGCAGTATGCTCATACCTTCTCAGGCTGTGCATCACAGTAATTCTAAGTAGGCAGAATTGATGTTTGTCTCATCTGCCAGGGTGCGGGCTCTTCAAGGGCAAGGACCTTGTCATAGTCATTTATATTTTCACAGTGCATGGAAAATGGTGGAAAATGAATGTTGGAATCATTGGAGTAATATGATTTGTATCAAATGTCCTTTTGAATTAAGAGATTTAGTTATGTTTACTAAGAATGTAAACTTTGAATTGGTTTACATTTTGACAATTGTTAGGATGGCTTATTGATGGGAATTTTGAAATGTAGAGGTATAATGTTAAATTATTTTATACTTTATGGAAATCAAGTGAAATGTTTGACAAAATGCCGCCATTGTCCTCTGGTATTTTCTACTCTCTGGAATTATGTACTGTAAATGATTGGATGTAAATGTGAGGCATACTGCTCACCCCTGCGTGGGAAGTGTGGTGGTTACTTCCTGCCACTCACCCACCTCTGTGCCGTTGCTCCTTATGACGCTTGTCTGTCTTCTCCCCGCCAAACTCCAAGCTTACAGCTACCTCAGTACCGCTTTCCTTGTCTGAAACACCTCCTTGGCCTTCCTTCAGTGTCCCGCTCAGGTGCCGCCACTTCCAGCTTTTGGTCTGATCATGATGGAAACACACAGACAGCCTCTCGGTCTTACTATTTAATATTGTAGCTGGGGTTAAAAAAAAAAAACAAAAAAACCCAGAGAGTTTAACTGATGTACTGGGTTGGGACTAGGATGTGGGTTTTGTGACTCTTAATCCCATGTTCTCAAACTATGCTGCCTTCCGAAGTCTGGCATTTGTTAGCTCATGCTTCCTTGTAGTCCAGCTTCTTATGTGCCTGTTACATTTGCCAGTAAGATTGTAAGCCCCTTAAGGGCAGGGACTTCTTTGCATCTCCAGCACTGCTATAGTATTCTATCCTTAGCTATGAACTAGATAAATAAATGGTGGTGGCAACAATCCTAGTTTCCTAACTCAGATTGTTTCACAATAAACATACAGTCTTGTATGGCATGCTTGGGCATATTGTCTGGAGTGTGTGTGCTCTCATGCATGTGTGTATGTGTTTGCATGCTTACACATGGCGTTCTCACTCTGTCCTGGTTGCTTAGAGTCTCATATTTGATGGATTATGGTAAAACCAGGATTTTGCTCCCTGCAGACTGGGGAGAAATACAGGGATAGTTAATTCCATTTAGTGGAAAATAAGGTACAGTTTTCCCCGGGTCTTGTTGCCTCTTCCTGGGACAGTATACCTAAATCCCACAGTTGATGGTAGTTTCACTGGTAGTGAAAAAGGTACAGTCTTGGATAGGAGTTGTGTGGCCTGCGGGCAGGTCCTTTCATTAGTCCTGGTGGACTCTCATTGCCCTGCCTAGGCTCGCTCTCTATGCCTCTGACTAAATTCTGTCTTTCACAATATTACTGGCTTGGTACTCTAGGTTGATAATGGAGTCCTGTTAATTTAGATTTGGATATGATTGATTTATTCCTTTGCCTTTTAGTTTTGGATCATGTATTTTGGGGGTAGAAAGTAAAGTATTTGTATTAAAAATACTGCATGATTTTGGCATTGATGTTTGGAAAATCATTCCAATGTGACCTCTCAGTGGGCTTGTAAAATCTGAGAAGTGGGTTTGAGGTTTTCAAAATGCAAGAGAGCAAATGATGAAGGCTATCATGCAAATGTGTGTGGAGATGAGGGAGATGATGGCCTGGAACAGCTGGAGACATCATGGAGCTCTCAAGCTCTTATAGACTGAGGGATAGGTCGAAGGAGTTGGGTCACAGTCTGTATAAGTCAGAGGCCAGGGTCATATTCGTGGTGTGTTCAGGGAGAATGAAGGAACTATCTTGACAATGGAGAATATATTATGAATGCCAGAGAGAAGCTTAGCATCAGATAGGAGATAAAAGTGAATGATTTTTAATAAGGGAAATGACATGACAGGCAAGTGTTTAAAAATAATGAGGAAATGTTCAGGCGTGGTGACTCACGGCTGTGATCTCAACACTTTGGGAGGCCGAGGCGGGTAGGTCACGAGATCATGAGTTTGACACCAGCCTGGCCAATATAGTGAAACCCCATCTCTACTAAAAAAATATAAAAAATGAGCTAGGCATGGTGGTGGGCGCCTGTAATCCCAGCTACTCAGGAGGCTGAGGCAGGGGAATCCATCTATCTAGTCCTACTAAATTTACCTAAACATGAAAACAGAAATGTGGATAGGATGAGTGAACTTCTGCAGCTTACACTTGCAAAGCCAAACTACTTAATTTAACAGGAAGAAAGCAATAAAAGCTCAGCAAAAGTTGGGTGGCATCCCATAGTTTTAAATGTATCTCTCTGCTGACCAGACCTCCCCGTAAGTTCTAGATTCATACATCCAGCTGTGTCCCCATCTCCACTTTAAGGTCTAATGAGCATCTCACACTTAAAATACCTCAACAGAGCTCTTCCTTTCTCCTCCTACCAAATCTGCTCCCGTCCTACCTCCTCCCAAGTTCTGTCTTAGTGTGTGATACCTGGGAGTCATCCATGCGATTAGTATAACTTTGTTATGTGCGATAGGGTAGTTGCCTAATTGTTTTCTTCAATTTTTTAAAATTTGTCCATGTATTTTTAAATAACTTGATACTTTACAAATGCCAGAAGAGTATTCTTGAGAGTCTGATCAGTCTTGGACTAATTTGCTATATTAAGAATATAGCAGGCCAGGTGCAGTGGCTCATGCCTGTAATCTCAGCACTTTGGGTGGCCGAGGCAGGTGGATCACGAGGTCAAGAGATCGGGACCATCCTGGCCAACATGGTGAAACCCCGTCTCTACTAAAAATACAAAAAAATTAGCTGGGCGTGGTGGCGTGCACCTGTAGTCGCAGCTACTTGGGAGGCTGAGGCAAGAGAATTGCTTGAACCCAGGAGGCGGAGGTTGCAGTGAGCTGAGGTCACGCCACTGCACTCCAGCCTGGTGCCTGGTGACAGAGTGAGACTCTGTCTCAAAAAAAAAAAAAGAATATAGCAGGGGCCAGGTGCAGTGGCTCACGCCTGTAATCCCAGGACTTTGGGAGGCTGAGGCTGGTGGATAACCTGAGGTCAGGAGTTCAAGGCCAGCCCAGCCAATATCGTGAAAAACTACTAAAAATTTAAAATTAGCTGGGCATGGTGGCAGGCACCTATAATCCCAGTTACATGGGAGGCTGAGGCAGGAGAATCACTTGACCCTCGGAGGCGGAGGTTGCAGTGAGCCAAGATCGTGCCACTTCAGTCCAGCCTGGGGAACAGAGCAGACTCCATCTCAAAAAATTTAAAAAATGTATATAAAGCTCAAAATTGTATTTAATAATTTATATATATACTTATTTCCCTAGGCATGACCACTTTTTATTCTACATTAACCTTGATTAGAGTGTCAAAGAGCTCTACATTTTTTTTACAAACTAACTTTTAGTATTATTGAACAATATTTTTATAATCTCATTATTGCCCTTTGGTTTTTAAAATTCCACTTAATTTGGACTCATTTTATGCTTTTTCTTGCATCTTGAGTTGACTCTACCACAGTACTAAGACAATCCTGGTTCTATAACAATGAAATAATTAGACTTTCACCTTGATCTTGGAGAAATATTTGAATGGAAGTGAAGTAACTTTTAAGAAAAAAAAAACTAGGCTGGACCCTGGTTCATACCTGCAGTCCCAGCATTTTGGGAGGCCGAGGTAGGTGGATCATTTGAGACCCAGAGATTGAGAGCAGCCTGGGCAACATGGTGAAACCCTGTCTGTACAAAAATTAGGCCAGTGTCCTGTTGTGGGCCTGTGGTCCCAGCTATTGGGAGGTTGAGGTGGGAAGATTGTTTGAGCTCTGGAGGTTGAAGCTGCAGTGAGCTGAGATTGTGCCACTGCATTCCAGCCTGGGTGACAGAGTGAGACTTTTCTAAAAAAAGAAAAAATTCTATACCCCTTAGAGCTGGTGTTTCTATAATAATGGGACTATGCACCAAAGTATACACCTTATTTTTTAGTTTCTAAACTGATTGAATGGAGCTTTCTTATTGTAACTCCTTATAGCATAACTAAAATATTTATTGATAGCATGGGTAATCCATAGGAAAACAAAGCAGTTTCTGTCTTTAAGGTGCTTCTTATTTGCTTGAAGCAATATGTTTTAAAAAAATACAAAATTATAGCAGTTGTCCAAAAGAGCAGTAGAAGGAAAGTCACCAAACCACAGTCCTTTAATGCTCCTTTAATAACAGATTAGTCCTACCACCTCCACTTCTACTAGAATGGCTTTGCTTTTACCTGTTCTTTTTAATTTTTTTATTTCTGCCATGCACACTGGAATGGTGCAGTGACATGAACACAGCTAACAGCTGCCTTCACCTCCTGGGCTCAGAGGATCCTCCTACCTCTGTTTACTGGATATTAAATACAGATTGAGCCTCCCTTATCTGAAATAGTTGGGGCAAGAAACATCTGGATTTCAGGGTTTTTTTTTCCTGGAGTTGTGAATGTTTGCATTATATGCTTACTGGTTGAGTATCAAATCCAAAAGGTTCCAATGCACATTGCCTTTGAGCATCATGTTAGCACTGAGAATGTTTCCGATTTTGAAGCTTGGTTTTTTTCTTTTTTTGGAGATAGAATCTTGTTCTGTTGCCTAAGCTGGAGGGCAGTGGCGTGATCTTGGCTCATTGCAACCTCCACCTGCCTCCCGAGTTCAAGCAATTCTTCTGACTCAGCCTCCCGAGTAGCTGGGATTACAGGTACCCACGACAAGGCCTGGCTAATTTTTGTATTTTTAGTAGAGATGAGGTTTCATCATGTTGGTCAGACTGGTCTCAAACTCCTGACTTCAATTGATCCACCCGCCTCAGCCTCCCAAAGTGCTGGGATTATAGGCGTGAGCCACTGCACCTGGCTGGGATTACATTTTTGTGTGTTTCTTCCCTCTTCCAACCTCCTGGTGGTCTTATGGTTACCTCTCCTGGTAGCTCTGAAACCTCCATCTAAACCCAGCTCTATGATTGTACCTGGTACTTCAAGCCCAGAAGGACACTAGGGACACTACTCCATCCCAGACTCACCAGATAGCTTTATTTTGATTTCTGATTCAAGGAGGTTTTTATGTTCTATTTCAGTCTTTTTTGTTTTATCATTTTTTAGTTTGTCCAGTTTTCCTGTGTGTTTGGAGCCAAGATTGTTTTTTACCTTTGGCCTGAACTCATTAAACCCTCATACAGTATTAAAAATCCCTGCCATTCCAGGAGAGTACGGGGTAGGTTTCTCCTTCCTACAGGGGACCAGAATTAAGGATGTGATGTGTGTCTGGGTCAGGAGGCTGAGGAGGGAGAATCACTTAAGGCCTGGAGATTGCGATCAGCATGGGCAATATACTAATATCCTCATCTCTACAAAAAACATGTTTTAAAATTAGCCAGGCATGGTGTTGTGGACTAAAGGTGCACATTCCCTGCTTTCCTCCAACCAAAGACTGGGTTTATTAACAAAGCCAAACTAACTGGACTCTTGTGGATCCAGATTGCATCTTAATCAGAACCACCAGAGGATAGAGCAAGTGCTTAGACTTTTCATAACAGAGTGACTCAAGCCATGGACTTCCCTGATTCCTGTTTGTTCTAACCTCACTGGGCTTCAATTCTGAGATCCTTCACATCCTTCTAGTAAATTCCTTTCTTTAAGTATTAGAGGTAAATTCTGTTGCTTGCACCCAAAAAAACTTGGCTGATAGGCTGGGCATGGTAACTCATGCCTGTAATCCCAGCATTTTGGGAGGCTGGAGCAGGTGGATCACTTGAGGTCAGGAGTTCATGACCAGCCTGGCCAATATGGTGAAACATCCTTCTACTAAAAATATGAAAAAATTAGCCGAGTGTGGTGGCAGGTGCTTGTAATCCCAGCTACTCAGGATGCTTAGGCACAAATCACTTGAACCCAGGAAGCAGAGGTTGTAGTGAGCCAAGATCGCTGCACTCCAACCTGCCAACCTGGGTGACAGAGCGAGACTCCATCTTAAAAAAACAAAAAACAAAAAAAAAACTTGACTGATAGAATTTATATCTTTACAGCCATGTATGCATACATCTATAAGCACATAAATGCACATAAATACTCAAATATGATTTTATATACTCTGCAGTTCAGCAACTTGCATTTTCTTTAGGCATGTCAGATGACTTATGCACTTAACAGGAAGCATTTTTTTCAAGTAGGTTCTCATCGGACTTGGTTTGGGGATAAATTAACAAGTAGTAGACCGTATCTCAGTTAACTGAACAAGTATCCCAGTGCAACAGGAGCCCAGCCTGTGCTGCTGCTGCCTTATGGATGGCCTGGCTGGCGTGGCTGTGTCCCTAGGCCTGCTCTGCGTCCCAGGTGCTCCCCCCGCTTGTCTTCCAGCATCCTCAGTCCCAGCCTCCTCTCCTGTCCCATTCTAATGCTCAGTACTCCAGGAGGCGCACTTGTACTTCACTTTCACTATTTTTCTATTACTTCACCTCTCTTTCTTGCAAGACCAGCTCAATGAACTTGACATCTTTTATGAATACTCCAGCCCATAGCACGATGACCTTCCTTCCCTCTCTGAACTCCCAAAGTAGCTAACCACTATCCACTTGACAGTTGCCTACTTATGACCCAGGTGGCTGAGTCTAGGATATAAAGAACAGTGAGCTGGGGTGCAGTGGCTTACGCCTGTAATCCTAGCACTTTGGGAGGCTGAGATGGGTGGATCACCTGAGGTCAGGAGTTCAAGACTAGCCTGGCTAACATGGTGAAACCCTGTCTGTACTAAAAATACAAAAATTAGCCAGGTGTGTTGGCACGTGCCTGTAGTCCCAGCTACTCAGGAGGCTGAGGCAGGTAAATCACCTGAATCCAGGAGGCAGAGATTGCAGTGAGCCAAGATGGTGCCACTGCACTCCAGCCTGGCCAACAGAGTGAGACTCTGAAGAAAAAAAAAAATGAGACAGTGCTTTTGATGGCATGAATACTTTTGTTTTCTTTTTCTTTTTTTTTATGGAGTCTTGCTCTGTCACCCTGACTGGAGTACAGCGGTGCTATTTCAGCTCACTGCAACCTCCACCTCCCAGGTTCAAGCAATTCTTCCTCAGTCTCCCAGGTAGCTGGGATTACACGTGTGCACCACCACACCTGGCTAATTTTTGTATTTTTAATAGAGATGGGGTTTCACCATATTGGCCAGGCTGGTCTCGGACTCCTGACCTCAAGTGATATGCCTGCCTTGGCCTCCCAAAGTCCTGGGATTACAGGCGTGAGCGCCTGGCCAGCATGGATACTTTTATGTCCCAAGTGCCATGGTCAGAGCGACCTCTTACAGTGTTTCTACACACACTTGCCTTTTGTCTTTTGAATGTTTGGCATGGGGTTATATCTGTGCCACTTGATCCATTAAGTAGACAGATCCCACACTCACAGAAAAAGTTTATATTCAGCACCCAAGATCTCAAAGAAGCCAGGTGTCCAAAAGGCTTTGACTGCACATTCACCCACTTCCTGAACCTGCTTCCTAAAATTTCCAGCATCTCACAGCCTTCTCAGCATCTCTCTCACCTCTTCTCCCTGATTTCATGGCCCAGCCATGGGGACTTACCTTCTCTATGCTGGCCTTTCTTGGCTTCATACTTCTGCCAAGATACTTCATTATAGCCCATCCAGGACTTTGTCATTTCATTGTTTTTTTTGTTTTGTTTTTAGGCATCGAGTTGGTGAAAAACTGGACTTTCTCTTTTCCCACGTCTCCCCGGCACTGGGAATCTTGTTGCCCCTCTAATAGTGACCAATGATTGGAGAAGGGACAGTATCATCTCCATTGGGTTAGTCAATGGTGACATCCAATGGTTAATTTTTGTCTTTATTGCTGGTTCTAGTTCTTAAGGAACTGTCAGAAACTTTCTTGGGATACCAGCCTGGGCAACATAAATAGGTTATGTTGCCTAAAGTCTTTTTTGTTGTTGTTATTTTTGAGACAGAGTTTTGCTTTATTGCTCAGACTGGAATACAAGATCTCAGCTCATTGCAACCTCCACCTCCCAGATTCAAGCAATTCTCCTACCTCAGCCACCCAGTAGCTGGAATTACAGGCATGTGCCACCACGCCCAGCTAATTTTTGTATTTTTAGTAGAGATGGGGTTTCACCATGTTGGCAAGACTGGTCTCGAACTCCTAACCTCAGGTGATCTGCCCACCTTGACCTCCCAAAGTGCTGGGATTACAGGCATGAGCCACTGCACCCAGCTGCCTACTGTCTTTTGAGTGTTCTTTTGCAGAGACCTTATCTCTACAAAAACCAATTTTTTAAAATTAGCTGGACATGGTGGCACATGTCTGTAGTCCCCGCTACTTGGGAGCCTGAGGTGGGAGGATTGCTTGAGCTCTGGAGGTCGACGCTGCAGTGAGCTGTCATCATGCTCCTGTATTCCAATCTAGGTGACAGTCTAGATCCTGCCTCAAAAATTAAAAAAAATATACATATGACTGGCCATTCTGTTTACCCACCAGAAATGAAAGCTTTTGTTTGCATAAAGTCATGTACATGGCTGTTTATGTCTGCCATTTGTGTAACACCACAAACTGTAAAGAAGCTAAATGTCCACCAACAGGTGAATGGATTGAAAAAATATGGGTGCAGACACAACGGCTTACACCTGTAAGCCCAGCACTTTGGAAGGCTGGGGCAGATGGATCACTTGAGCTCAGGGGTTCAAGACCAGCCTGGGCAACATGGTGCAACTATGTGTCAACCAATAAAACACAAAAAATTAGCCAAGCCAGGTGTGTGTGCCTGTAGTCCCAACTACTCAGGAGGCTGAGGAGGGAGGATCACTTGAGCCCGGGAGGTCAGGGCTGCAGTGAGCCGTGATTGTACCACTGCACTCAAGCCTGGGAGATGAAGGGAGACCCTGTCTCAAAAAAAAAAAAAAAAAAAAAGGAATGGCTGGAAAGATAAAAACAATTATCTAAATGTGGTGCTCCTGTGGTCCCAGCTACTCAGATGCCTTGAGCCAAGGAGATGGAGGCTGCAGTGAGCTGTGGTTTCACCACTGCATTCTAGCCTGGGCGACAGAGTGAAACTGTCTCAAAAAAAAAGAAAAGAAAAAACTATACACACACACGCATACAATACAATAGGATACATTTCCTCAATAAAAAGCCACTTAATAGAACAAGAGTGAATCTCAAAAAATAATTTTACTGAGTATAAGAAGCAAGATTGGCCAGGTACAGTGGCTCACACCTGTAATCCCAGCACTTCCAGCACTTTGGGAGGCCTAGGAGGGCAGATTACCTGAGGTCAGGAGTTCAAGACCAGCCTGGCCAACACGGCAAAATCCCATCTCTACTACAAAAATTAGCTGGGCATGGGGATGTGTACCTGTAATCCCAGCTACTTGGGACGCTAAGGCAGGAGGATCACTTAAACCTGGGAGATGGAGGTGGCAGTGGGCCCAGATCATACCACTGCGCTCCAGCCTGGGCGACAGAGTGAGACTCCATTTCAAAAAAAAAAAAGGCAGGGAGAGGCCAGGTGCAGTGGCTCACGCTTGTAATCCCAGCACTTTGGGAGGCCAAGGTGGGCAGATTGCCTGAGGTCAGGAGTTCGAGACCAGCCTGGCTAACATGGTGAAACCCTGTCTCTACTTAAAAAAAAAAAAAAAAAAAAAAAAAAAATATTAGCTGGCCATTGTGGCGTGTGTCAATAATCCCAGCTGCTTCAGAGGCTGAGGCAAGAGAATTGCTTGAACCCAGGAGGCAGAGTTGCAGTTAGCCAAGATCACACCACTACACTTCAGCCTGGTGACAGAGTGACTGTCTCTTAAAAAAAAAAAAAAAAAAAAAAAAAAAAAGGGAAGCAAGATAGATAAGGAGTTCATACCATGTGAATCCATTTACATTAACTAGAAAATACAAACAAATCTACAGGCCCAGTACAGTGGCTCACACCTGTAGTCCCAGCACTTTGCGAGGCCAAGGTGAGTGGATCACCTGAGGTCAGGAGTTTGAGACCAGCCTGGCCAACATAGTGAAACCCTCTCTCTACTAAAAATACAAAAAATTAGCTGGGTGTGGGGGAGGTGCCTATAATCCCAGCTACTGGAGAGGCTGAGGCAGGAGAATCGTGTGAACCCGAGAGGCAGAGGTTGCAGTGAACTGAGATCGTGCCATTGTACTCCAGCCTGGACAACAAGAATGAAACTCCGTCTCAAAAAAAAAAAAAAAAAGGAAAAGAAAAACCTTATTATTATTATTTTTTTTATAAAAAGGCCCAGCACGATGGTTCACACCTGTAATCCCAGCACTTTGGGAGGCAAGGCGGTGGGATCACCTGAGGTCAGGAGTTCGAGACCAGCCTGGCCAACAAAGTGAAACCCCCCTCTCTACTAAAAATACAAAATATTAGGTGGGCGTCACATGCCTGTAGTCCTAGGTACTTAGGAGGCTGAGGCAGGAGAATTGCTGGAACCCAGGAGGTGGAGGTTGCAGTGAGCCAAGATTGCACCACTGCACTCCAGTCTGAGCAACAGAGCAAGACTCCGTCTAAAAAATAAAAATAAAGTTTATTCTTTGTACCCTAGTTCCATATAGACAGTATACATGGGTCTTGAAGATAAACCATATCTCACAAGAAAAGCTATTACAACTGATCCCCAAACCCACATAAAGTGGAGTTGTAGGTTGGTAAGGTAGATGACGCTCAGAAGAACCCGTCATGGTCACGGGGGGAGGTGGGGACTGCTCACTTGTGTCAAGGCTGTGTCCTTCATTGGTGATGGCAATCACAGAGAGCCTAGGCATTTGCCCAAGATGCTGACTTTTCTGTTCCCTGGCTCTATCGATTCCCTTGGTCAGAAAGAGCCTAGAGCTCCTGTTCTGGAAAGCAGGAGCCAGGACATATTAATAAATCTAAAGTGCCAGCCATTGGGAGTTTAAATAAAAAAACAAAACACTAGAGATCCAAATGATATTTTGTTTCGATGGTTTGGAACCCATACACAACAAAGCAAAGGTGAACATGACCTCGTGGGGAGGGGGTTTCACATGAAGGGAAGATGCTAGTAGAAATCAGTTTGTGGGAAAATTTTTTTCAATCATTTCCAAAGCAATACATGTTCATTATTTAAAAAACCAAATAGTACAAATCACAAGGTCAAGAGTATAAGACCAGCCTGGCCAACACAGTGAAATCTTGTCTCTACTCAAAATAAAAAATTTAGCTGGGCATAGTAGTGGGTGCCTGTAGTCCCAGCTACCTGGGGGACTGAGGCAGGAGAATTGCTTGAACCCGGGAAGTGGTGGCTGCAGTGAGCTGAGATTGTACCACTGCACTCCAGCTCGAGCGACAGAGCTAGACTCTGTCTCAAACACACACACACACACACACACACACACACACACACACACACACACACACTAAAAACTATGCCAGACACAGTGGCTCACGCCTGTAATCCCAACACTTAGGGAGGCCAAGGCAGAACGATTACTTAACACCAACGGTTCAAGACCAGTGGGGCATATAATCCCAGCACTTGAGAGGATCACTTGAGCCCAGGGTTTTGAGATCAGCCTGGGCAATATGGTGAAACTTCATCTCTACAAAAGAAATACAAAAACTAGCTGGGCGTGGTGGCATGCATCTATAGTCCCAGCTACTCAGGAGGCTGAAGTGGAAGGATTGCTTGAGTCCAGGAGGTTGAGGCTGCAGTGAGCCATGACTGCACCACTGCACTCCAGCCTGGGTGACAGAACATGACCCTCTCTCAAAACAAACAAACAAACAAAAAGTTCAAGACCAGCCTGGACAACTAGCAAGACAACATCTCTATTAAAAAAAAAATGTTTTTAATTGGCCAGGCACAATGGTGCACATCTGTGGTCCTAGCTACTCGAGAGGCTGAGGCAGGAGAATCACTTGAGTCCAGGAGTTTGACACTGCAGTGAGCTGTGATTCCATCACTGCACTCCAGCAGTCTAGGTGACTGAGCAAGACCCTATCTCAATCAATCAATCAACTAGAAAGTAGAAGTAAAGGAAAAGACAAATATTCAGAAGACTACTACTCAAAATATTTGCATTATTATCATTTACTACATGACATATACAGTAAGTTCTCAACATCATCAATAGGTTCTTTGTGATTTTAAGCGAAATGACATATAGTGAAGCCAATTTTTTTCCTCATTAACATTATAACAAAACATTGAAGTAAACAACATTATTTAAGGACCTGCTGTACATCATTTTGCTTAAAGTCACAGTTTCCAAGAACCTGACAATGAGATTGAGGTCTTACTGTGTGTATATCTAGTTGTTTTTTTTGGTGTTGTTCGTCTTTTGAGACAGAGGCTCCCTCCAGCCCACACTAGAGTGCAGAGGCTCGATCTTGGCTCTCTGCAACCTCTGCCTCCCAGGTTCAAACAATTCTCCTGCCTCAGCCTCCTGATCAGCTGGGATTACAGGTGCATGCCACCGTGCCCAGCTATTTTTTGTATTTTTAGTAGAGACAAGATTTCACCATGTTGGTCAAGCTGGTCTCAAACTCCTGACCTCAGGTGATCCGCCAGCCTTAGCCTCCCAAAGGGTTAGGATTACAGGCATGAGCCATGGCGCCCGGCCTTCTAGTCTTTAAAAAATGCGAATAGTATGTTTTGTTTTCAACAAAATTGCGGACTCTACTTTTTTAAACTCTTTTTGACTTATATAATGAAAAATTGGACTTATCCAGAATGATGGACTAGAAGTACTTTCCATGTTACTCCTGCTAGTACAATTAACAACTCTAGACATGGGCTGGGCGCAGTGGCTCACGCCTGTAATCCAGGAACTTTGGGAGGCTGAGGTGGACAGATCACCTGAGGTCAGGAGTTTAAGACCAGCCTGACCAACATGGAGAAACCCTGTCTCTACTAAAAATACAAAAATTAGCTGAGTGTGGTGGCGCATGCCTGTAATCCCAGCTACTCATGAGGCTGAGGCAGGAGAATTGCTTGAACCCAGGAGGCAGAAGTTGCAGTGAGCCAAGACAGCACCATTGTACTCCAGCCTGGGCTACAAGAACAAAACTCCATCTCAAAAAACAAACAAAAAAATCTAGACATTATATGTGTAACAAACATAATACTCTAAAAGAGAGAAGATGGACTAGCTCGGGACTTCAGGACTCAACAACCTAGTGTGAGTTCCCTGGGTTTTCTTCTTGCCTCATGTATCCCAGACAATACTGGAGAAGTTGGCAATCAAGAAACATGAACAACAATGAGACCAGCGCTGGGTGGACAAAATGAGCCTGCTGTCTTTAATCACAGGACCAGGAAAAGGTCAGCCTAGGAAGACAAAAGATACACGTGAACACAAACTTAAAATTATAATATCATTTACAATCGCTGAAAAAGAAATATTTAGGTGCAAATGAAACAAAATATATGCAGAGCTTGTATGCCCAAAGCTATACAATATTGTTAAAAGAAATTTAAATATATATCTAAATAAACGAAGAGACAGTCCAGATTTATGCACTGGAGGACTCAACATGGTAAAGACGTCAATTCTTCCACATTGATATCTGGTTTAATTTGTTTGTTTTTATGTATTTATTTATATTGTTTTTAGACAGAGTCTCGCTCTGTTGTCCAGGCTGGAGTGCAATGGCGTGATCACGGCTCACTGCAACCTCTGCCTCCCAGGTTCAAGTGATTCTCCTGTCTCAGCCTCCTGAGTAGTTGGGATTACAGGCTCCCGCCACCATGCCTGGCTAATTTTTTTTTTTTTTTTTTTTTTTAGTAGAGATGGGGTTTTGCCATGTTGTTCAGATTGGTCTTGAACTCTTGAGCTCAGACATTCTGCCTGCCTTGGTCTCCCAAAGTGCAAGGATTACAGGTGTGAACCACCATGCCCGCCAGATACCTAGTTTTAATTCAATTTGTATCATAATCCCAGAAAAATATTTTGTGGATATATTCATGATTAAATTCAAATTTATTTGGAGAGGCAAAGGAACTGGAATAGCTAAAACAATTTGGAACAAGAAGCAAGTGGGAGGAGTCACTCTACCTGATTTGAAAACTTATGTAACTGCAGGAACCAAAACTTTGCTACTGGCAGAAGAATAGACACATAGATCAGTAGCACAGAATAGAAAAATCCACAAAAGCACAGCCAACTGCTTTTTGACAAAGATGCAAAGGCGATTCAATGAAGGATTGAATGAAGGATGGCCTTTTCAAGAAATGATGCTGGAGTGGCCAGGTTCAATGGCTCACTCCTGTAATCCCAAGATTTTGGGAGGCTGAGGTGGGTGGATCACTTGAGACAGGAGTTCAAGACCAGCCTGGCCAACATGGCAAAATCCCGTCTCTACTAAAAATACAAAAATTAGCCAGGCTTGGTGGCACATACCTGTAACCCCAGCTACTCAGGAGGCTGAGGCATGAGAATCACTTGAACCTGGGAGGCAGAGGTTGCAGTGAGCCAAGATCGCACCACTGCACTCCAGTCTGGGCAACAGAGTAAGACCTTGTCTCAAAAAAAAAAAAAAAAAAAAAAAAGATGCTGGAGAAATGAGAGTGAACATTGGCCTAAAGTTTACACCTATACAAGAAGTAACTCAAAATGAATCATAGATTAAAATAGAACACCTCAAATATTTTAGCGGGTAACAGGCTGGGTGTGGTGGCTTACACTTGGAATCCCAGAACTTTTAGAGCCCAAGGGGGGAAGATCATTTGAGGCCAAGAGATGAAGACCAGCCTGAGCAACACAGCAAGATCCCCTCGCTACAAAAATTTAAAAAATTAGCCAGGCGTGGTGGCATGCACCTGTAGTCCCAGCTATGAGGGAGGAGGATTGCTTAAGTCCAGTGGTAGAGGCTGCAGTGAGCCATGATTGTGCCACTGCCCTACAGCCTGGTAACAGAGCGAGACCCTGTCTCTGGAAAAAAAAAAAGAAAGAAGATAACCTCAGACATGACACCAAAAGTACCATCCATAAAATTAAAATATCAATAAACTGGACTTTGTAAAAATGTAAAACTGTGAAAATGTAAAACTTTGTAAAAATGTAAAACTGTGAAAATGTAAAACTTTGTAAAAATGTAAAACTTGCTCTATGAAAGACCTATTAAAAGGATAAAAAGGGATGGGCGTGGTAGCTCATGCCTGTAATCCCAGCACTTTGGGAGGCTGACATGGGCAGATTGCTTTAGTCTAGGAGTTCAAGACCAGCCTAGGCAACATGGCGAAACCCCATCTCTACAAAACAATAGAAAAATTAGCTAGGTGTGATGGTACATGCCTGTAGTCCCAGCTACTTAGGAGGCTGAGGTGGGAGGATCACTTGGGCCCCAGAAGTTGAGGCTGCAGTGAGCTGAGATTGTGTCACTGCACTTCCAGTTTCGGCAATAAACCAAGACCCTGTCTCAAAAAAAAAAAAAAAAAAAAAAATGGATAAAAAGACAAATTTACAAAGTGGGAGATAATATTTACATGCTGATTCAGAGCATACAAAAAAAAAAAGAGATAATATTTACAAAACAGCTGTCTGACAAAGAACTCTCAAAATTCCACATTAGTAGCCAGGTGCAGTGATATCCGTAGTTTCAACTACTGCTGAGGCTGAAGTGCAAGGATCACTTGAGTCCAGGAGTTCAAGGCTGTAGTAGCTATGATTCTGCTATTGCACTCCAGCCTGGGTGACAGAGCAAGACCCTGTCGTAAAACAAACAACCAAAAAAAACAAAACAAAACCCATGAAAATTCAGTTTTAAAATGAGCAAAAGATATGAGGATATATCCCATTGAAGATAATATAGGAATATCAATAAACACAT
Source organism: Cheracebus regulus (assembly GCA_963574635.1). NCBI lineage: Eukaryota > Metazoa > Chordata > Mammalia > Primates > Pitheciidae > Cheracebus > Cheracebus regulus. The sequence continues at coordinate 64,607 of CAUYQU010080704.1, read as the reverse complement.
AAGATATTCAACATCACTAGTCATTAGGAAATGCAAATTAAAATAATGATAAAGGTCAGGCATGGTGGATCATGCCTGTAATCCCAAGGTGGGCGGATCACTTGAGGTCAGGAGTTTGAGACCAGCCTGACCAACATGGTGAAACCCCATCTCTACTAAAATACAAAATTAGCCCGGCATGGTGGCACATGCCTATAATCCCAGCTACTTGAGAGGCTAAGGCAGGAGAATCTCTTGAACCCAGGAGACAGAGGTTGTAGTGGGCCAAGATTGTGCCATTGCACTCCAGCCTGGGCAATAGAGTAAGACTCCACCTCAGAAAAAAAAAAAAGAACATACTCAATGGGTAAATGGTCTTCAAATTTCTAGGAAGCAACTTATAAGTGATCTTTAGAAGCACAGTTTCTTGTGTCTCTAGTTGAGACAGAAGTGAGAGTCTGTCTCCACTGACTTTCAGCAAGGTTGTTCTATGAGGAAAGGGCCAAGAATTGGGAAATTAGTGTGATGAAGATATCCCACGCTTGGTGTTAGAAGGCAGTGGCCATGTGGACAGTGGAGGCAGAGGTGCCCCGACTCCCAGCATGTTTTGTGATTGCCTGAAGGGTTCTTCCTGCCCGTCACACAGACAAATCATTTCACTGCAGTAAAGAGTTTAATCGACGCAAGACCCACCACCACACAGGAGATGGAGTTATTACTCAAACCAACCTCCCTGCAAGCTTTGAGTTTAGGGGTTTTTCAAGGATAGTTTGGTGGGCAGGGGAGGAGAGAATGGGCAGGGGACCAGGGAATGCTACTGATTGGCTGGGAATGCCATCACAAGGTGTGGAAAACAGTTTGCCTCTGGGTGGGTGTTCCAGAGGACTGGTTAGTCATGAGTCATGAGTCTGGGTGGAGTTAGCCGATTGTCAGAAATGCAGAAGTCAGAAAAGACATCTGAAAAGTCCAGTCTTAGGTTCTACATGTGATCTACAAGAGAAACTGGGGAAGTTGTAAACCCTTTGACCTCCGGAACAATGGCTGTGTATCCTTTACGTACATCTTAGCAGAATTCAGGTCCTGCTCATTCTCCTAATCTTGCGGCCTTGCATTCATTTTACAAAGGTGATTTAGTTTTGAGAAAGGCTATGGTAGGCTAAGGTGAAACTATAAACTAAATTTCTCCCAGAGTGAGTTTGGCTTATGCCCAGAAATGACCAAGAACAACTTGGAGGTTAGAGGAAAGAAAGGTCAGCGATGTCAGATTTCTCTGTCTGATTTTGCAAAGGCAGTTTCATGTGAGGGCTCTGCCAGAGATACAGAATTTGTGCACCATGCCTCAGCCTCTCTTCTCTTAGGAAATACTTCAGAGATGCATGTGGTGCATAAATTCCCAGCTGGTCCCTTCTGAGAATTGGTAGGTGGGTCCTTGAAGATTCCGCCGTTTGGACAATCTTCCCACTGCAGTCCTGCAAGTAGCTGGGACTACAGGGAGTGCCACCATGCCCAGCTGAGACTGCAGGTGCATGCCTCCCACCTTCCCCTCTGAAAGCATTTCACTGTTGACATCAAAGTGTATGGAGTCTGAACCAACAGCTCCGCTGGCCCATTGGTAGAGTCTTAGTGAGATGACTTTGGCTCAAAGAAGAGCCCCCAAAATGTTTGTACCTCTTTTAATTAATTTTTTTTTGAGTTTGGGAAACATTAGGAAACAAGGAAGCCAATGACTATTGATGCCAAAAATGCAGAAGCGGCGACTCCTTTGCTGTGACTCTGGCAGTGAATCCTGTACTGGAGTAGGTCAAGTATGGGCAGGGAAGTGCTACAGCTTGTATTGAGTTCCCGGTTTCTCTGCGGGGTACAGGAATTGCTCATGATCTTACATAGCCCAGAAATACCTACTAGATAGAATTTCACCATGTCATGGCTAGGCACTGGAGGCTCAGTAGTGAGTATGTGGCTCAACAGCTGCAACATGCAATATGTTGGAATCCTGCCTCCACCCATGTGAATCTTTGAGCGTCAGTCTCTCTCTCAGTCTCTCTTTCTCTCTGAGACAGGATCTCACTCTGTCACCCAGGCCTGACTGCAGTGGCAGGATCGTGGTTCACTGTAGCCTCGACACCTGGGGCTCAAGCCATCCTCCTCCCTCAACCTCCCGAGTAGCTGTGGCTGCAGGTGCATGCCACCATGCCCAGCTAATTTAAAAAAATTTTTGTAGAGATGAAGTTTTGCCATATTACCCAGTCTGGTCTGGAACCCCGGGGCTCAAGTGATCCTCCTGCCACAGCTTCCCAAAGTGCTGGGATTACAGGCATGAGCCACGACGCCTGGCCTCAGTCTCTTTTTCTGGAAAATGCTACAATAGTCTCAAATTGGCAGAGTTATGGTGTGGGTTAGAGATAAGTATATAGCACCTAGCCTGATGCTAGACGGGTGGTTGCTCTTTGGAGGCCATCATTGTGTTGCTTGCTGGTTGGAAGTGTATGATACTGATACTTGGGAAACTCTCTTGGACCCCTGGTGATGCTCTGCCATAGAGAATCCAAGGGGTAAACGTGAGGCCATGTTGCTGCTCAGACCCCAATCATTGTTTCTGCTGGTGCCGTATCCATACCCGGGACCAGCATACCCCAGGAGAGAGGGGAGGTACCTTTTTTCACCTCCAAGAACAATGGTCTTAGGCTGGGCGTGGTGGCTCACGCCTGTAATCCTAGCACTTTGAGAGGCCAAGGAGGGCAGATCATTTGAGGTCAGTTCAAGACCAGCCTGGCCAACATGGTGAAACCCCATCTCTACTAAAAATATTTTTAAAAATTAGCCGGATGTGGTGGTGGGTGCCTGTAATCCCAGCTACTCGGGAGGCTGAGGCAGGAGAATCGCTTGAACCCAGGAGGCCGAGGTTGCAGTGAGCTGAGATAGCATCACTGCACTCTAGTCTGGGCGACGCAGCGAGACTCCATCTGAAAAAAAAAATATGGACAGATATTAGGTGGTATTAAAAGGATTGTTGTTAGCTTTGCTGGGTGTTTGATGGCATGTGTTTTTATTTTTAAAATATTCTTATCAGTTAGAGAAATATGCTATAAAGTATTTACAAGAGAAATGCCCCCAGTGAGTGATGCTCCCCTCCCTGTGTCCATGTGTTCTCATCGTTCAACACCCGCCTATGAGTGAGAACATGCGGGGTCTGATTTTCTGTTCTTGTGTCAGTTTGCTGAGAATGATGGTTTCCAGATTCATCCAAGTCCCTACAAAGGACACAAACTCATCGTTTTTTTTATGGCTGCATAGTATTCCATGGTGTATATGTGTCACATTTTCTTCGTCCAGTCTATCACTGATGGGCATTTGGGTTGGTTCCAGGTCTTTGCTATTGCACACAGGGCTGCAATGAACATACATGTGCATGTGCCTTTATAGTAGAACTATTTATAGTTCTTTGGGTATATACCCGGTAATGGGGTTGCTGGGTCAAATGAAATTTCTATTTCTAAATGTCTTCTGTGTGACGTCCAGGAAGGGTATGGGTTGTGTCAGAAGGGGTAGGGTTCCTGAGGGAAGCGAAATGCAGAACCAATCCAGGGTTAAAGGGTGATCACGAAGAGTTTGTGTTTTTCTTAGCTAACCAAGGAACCACAAAGGGGAAGAAAGATTCTTCTGATGCAATTCCCTCCCCACCTTTGTTTTTTTTCAGTGTATGCTCTTGGGTAATTTCTGTACAGAGGCTGCTAAGCTGTGGGTCTAGATGGGAGAGTTGCTTGCTCACTTGTTGGCCTAATGCAGAAGGAACAGCCTTCCTCAGCTGCGGGGCGTGTAAGTTTCAGCTCAAGAGACTCTTACCCAACATTTTTTTCATCGTAAACAAAATTGTAGGTATGTAGGGAAGTGTCTGCAATGAGGCAAGAGCAACTCGTGAGCAGAGGGTAGAAAGCTCTTAATGAGCAGCTTTAGGATTTCTACACTATGAAATGTAGAAACCCCAGTCTGGCTTCTGAATTCTTATACTTTGTCAGTTTGTGTTTGTCTAGGGTATACACATTGACTGTAATGTTAGATTGAGCCAAATGGCTATAGGAGTATACATCTACAAAAAAATGCACTCTTAAAAGTGAGTTGGGAGTTAGTTATACCATTGTTTTTCAGCAAGCTATAGGGAGTTGACTGTGGATTGAGCTATAATTCTTTTACTCTCAAAAGTCAAGTGGCATAGCTTTAAATACCATCCATGTGCTGTAGACCCTCAGATTCTTTTCTGAGATGAAGTCTCGCTCTGTCACCCAGGCTGGAGTGCAGTGGCACAATCTTGGCTCACCACAACCTCTGCCTCCTGGGTTCAAGCAATTCTTCTGCCTCAGTCTCCCGAGTAGCTGGGACTACAGGCATGTGCCACTATGCCCAGCTAACTTTTGTATTTTTAGTAGAGACAGGGTATCACTATGTTGGCCAGGCTGGTCTTGAACTCCTGAGCTTGTGATCCACCCGCCACAGCCTCCCAAAGTGCTGGGATTACAGGTGTGAGCCACTGTGCCTGGCCAACCCTCAGACTTACACCTGCAGCCTCATCTCTCCAGTGAGCTGCAGAGCCCTATTAGACAACTGCCTACTGAAAATCTAGCAGGTGGTCTAGCAGGTCTCTCAAACTTAGCATCCCAGTATAAGCTCATGTGCAATCCCTGCCTCCCAAACATTCCACTTGCAGTCTTCCCCCTAACCGGCAGCTCCATTCTTTAAGCGGCTCAGGTCAAATCTTTAGTCACCATTCATTGTTTTTTTTTTTTTTTTTTTTTTTTTTGAGATGGAATCTCACTCTGTCACCCATTCTAGAGTGTGGTGGCACGATCTCATCTCACTACAACCTCCACCTCCCGGATTCGAGAGATTCTCCTGCCTCAGCCTCCCGAGTAGCTGAGATTACAGGTGAGCGCCATCATGCCCGGCTAATTTCTGTATTTTTAGTAGAGACGAGGTTTCGCCATGTTGGCCAAGCTGGTCTCAAACTCCTGACCTCAACTGATCTGCCTGCTTCGGCCTCCCCAAGTGCTGGGATTAGCCGCCTGAGCCACTGGGCCTGGCCCGTCCTTGATTCTTTACTTTCATTTCCAACCTCCAATTCATTAGCAAATCCTGTAGGGTGCTTCCTTCAAAATATTTCTTTTCTCCAGCATAAATGGAGATCTCTGGCTAGAACTGGACCTCCTCCTTGCTTCTGGTCACAGCTTGGCCACCACTGAAAAAATCAGGACTTCTCTGCTTATTCCAGGCACCACAAAAATCCCAGGACTCCCTGGAGATCCCTCAGCCCTGAGACCCTTGTCCCATACACCTGTGCATCTGCCGCTCTGAGCCCTTCTTCCAGCTCTCGCCAAGCCCTGCAGCCTTTCTCTGTGCTGCTTGGTGTGTCGTCAGCTAACTGCCCTCATCCACCTCTCCTGTCTACACATTCCCTTCATCTTCTTTCTAAAGGTCAGCACTGCCCAGCAGAAACATAATGCAACCCTGAATGTAATCTAAATTTTCTTGTTTTTCTGTTTGTTTGTTTTGTGGCATTGACTCGATCCCAGCTCACTGCAGCCTCAACTTCTCAGGCTCAGGTGATTTTCCTAACTCAGCCTCCTGAGTAGCTGGGACTACAGGCACCTGCCATCACGCCCAGCTAATTTTGTATTTTTTTGGAAAGATGGGGTCTCACCGTGTTGTCCAGGGTAGTCTCGAATTCCTGAGCTCAAGCGATCCACTCACCTTGGCCTCCCAAAGTGCCGAGATTATAGGTGTGAACCACCACACCCAGCTAAATTTTCTAGTAGCCCCCTTAAAATAAGTAAAAAGGGCGGGACGTGGTGGCAGGTGCCTGTAGTCCCAGGTACTCAGGAGGCTAAGGCAGGAGAATCGCTTGAACCTGGGAGGCAGACATTGCAGTGAGCCGAGATTGTGCCACTGCACTCTGGCCTGGGTGACAGACAAAATAAGTAAATAAATAAATAAAAATAAATTAGAGATGTTAGGCCTGGCATGGGGTCTCACACTTGTAAACCCAGTGCTTTGGGAGGCCAGGAAGGAGGGTCACCTGAGGCTAGAAGTTCAAGACTAGCCTGGGCAACAAAGCGAGGCTGTTCCCTACAAAAAAAAAAAAAATAAAAAATTAAAAGCTAGTGGGGCCTCTTGGTGGTTGCCTATAGTCTCTCAGGTACTCAGGAGGCCGAGGTGAAAGGATCGCTTAAGCCCAAGAGTTTGATGCTATAGTGGGCCGTAATTGCACCACTGCACTCCAGCCTGGGCAACAGAGTGAGATCCTGTCTCAAAAAAAAAAAAAAATTCACATGCCAAATATGCTCTGATAGGATTTGGGATTTTCCACTTAAAAAAGTAGCCACGCGTGGTGGCTGATGCCTGTGATCCCAGCACTTTGGGAGGCCACGGCGGGAGGATCACCTGAAGTGGTCATCTGAGGTCGAGAGTTCAAGACCAGCCTGACCAACATGGAGAAACCCCATCTCTACTAAAAATACAAAATTAGCCAGGTGTAGTGGCATATGCCTGGAATCCCAGCTACTCAGAAGGCTGAGGCAGGAGAATTGCTTGAACCCGATAGGTGGAGGTTGCAGTGAGCGGAGATCACGCCATTGAACTCTAGCGTGGGCTGGGCAACAAGAGTGAAACTCCGTCTCAAAAAAACCAAAACAAAACTGAAAAAAGAATCTTAAGAACTTTCTGGCTGTCTCCAGGCTGTGGCGCGGTGGCGCATCAGCCCACTGCAGGAGCTTTGAATACAGTGTGCATGTGCTGCCATCTTGTGGTAATTTGGGGGAACATGTGTCTGATTATTCTGGAGTCGCTAGCTGACAAAAAGGAGTTCTATCCTTTTTGAGCAGGATTACACATGGTACATAGGCACCCATAAATCCACACCAAAAATGGTGTTCCAGACAATGGGCCATTTCACCCATCAAATTATTCACAGGTTGTTCTAAGTGTAGGAGAACAGAGGACAAGACACATCCGTGCGTTCCCCTTTGCAGGCCCGGGAGCTGCCCTATGGAGGGAGGTCCTGTTTCCTAAGCGCTCCGAGGGAAACAGATCTAGGAAACTGAAGGCCTTAGAGATTCAGCTCAAGATGTACCCAACTCTAGACTGACCTCCTCAGTTCTGCTAGCTCCCCAACACACACCTTAACTCATCCTCTGGAAAGCTACACACAGGCCAAGAAAAAGCGCCAGTCCCCAGACTCCTCTGGACATTCGCACACTGAAGGGCATGGGGATTGTGTCTAGTTTGGGACTAGGATGCATAAATCAGCTATAAACACTTGTGTACAGGCTTTTGTGTGAATGTAAGTTCTCATTTCTGTTGGCTAATTCTGGGAACGGTAAATATTAGGTCATATGGTAGTTGCATGTTTAGCTTTTTTTTTTTTTTTTTTTTTTTTCTGTGACGGGTGTTGCTTTGTTGCCCAGGGTGGTGTGCAGTGGCATGATCATAGCTCACAGGTATCTCTAATTCCTGGGCTCAAGTGATCCCCCCGCTTCAGCCTCCAGAGTAGCTGGAAGGCTGTGGGGGATTGGTCAGAGTGGTGGGAAAAACTATGGGGAAAGGACGAAAACCAGAAAGGTCAGAAGGTTTTGAAGGGTCTCAGGGGAGAATAGCTGAAGGCTGTTCTATAAACTGAGGCAGAAGGCAAAAAGTAGGTAGAAGGGAGTGTAGGGGAATTTATCTTAAACAGGATTGTTTACTTATCTTGGCCAGGAACTGACCATTGATCATCCACACACCATACGTTCCCTGAAAGGGGAACAATAAATGTTAATTACCTGCAGGTTGCGTTTGCTCCAGGTGTTCAGCATTGTGCCTGCACTGAATAAAAGCAGCAGCTTCAGCTTCTTGGAGCTGCCTCTCTGGCCACTAGAGGGAGGCAGTCACCTAGCTGCCCTTACACTGCACACTTGTGTCTGAGTACTCATTGCATTTGTTGGTCAGCCAGGGTCTGTGGGACACACCCAGCAGGTGGTCCCCTGTGTGAGAAATGCTGCAATGGATCACGACGGAACCCTCGAAAATGAAAGTGAAGTGACTGCCTGGTAAATAATTGGTGCCCACTCAGGCTGGAGTACAGTGGCGGGATCTTGGCTCATTGCAACCTCAGCCTCCAGGGTTCAAGTTATTCTTGGGCCTCAGCCTCTCAAATGGCTGGGATTATAGGTGTGCACCACCATATCTGGCTAATTTTTGTATGTTTAGTAGAGACAGCGTTTCACCAGGTTAGCCAGGCTAGTCTCAAACTCCTGACCTCAAGTTATCCATCCCATCCACCTCTGCCTCTCAAAGTTCTGGGATTACAGGTGTGAGCCGCCGTGCCCAGAAATGTTTAACTTTTTAAAGAAAACGTTGCCTGGCACAGTGGCTCAGGCCTGTAATCCCAGCACTTTGGGAGGCCAAGGCGGGCGGATCACAAGGTCAGGAGTTCGAGACTAGCCTGACCAACATGGTGAATCCCTATCTCTACTAAAAATACAAAAATTAGCTGAGTGTGGTGGCACATGCCTGTAATCCTAGCTACCCAGGTGGCTGAGGCAGGAGAATCACTTGAACCTGGGAGGCGGAGGTGAGCTGAAATTGTGCCACCGCACTCCAGCCTGGGTGACAGAGCAAGATTCGTCTCAAAAATATTAAAAATAAAAGGCCTGGGCACGGTGGCTCATGCCTGTAATCTCAGCACTTTGGGAGGCCGAGGTGGGTGGATCTAGGGTTCCCCTCCCCCGCTTATTTGTAGATTCCTTGAGATTTTCTGGATAGAACATCATGCAATTTGCAAAAGGGACAGTTGTTTTTTCTTCCTCTCAATCTGTATGCCTTTTGTTCCTTTTCTTATTTTGTTGAGCTGGCTAGAATTGCTGGTGTTATGTTGGATAGCACTGGATGGTGGACACGCTTGGCCTGTTCCCAATCTTAGGGGGAAAGCATTCAGTATTTCACCACTAAGCATGATGGATGTTAGCTGTAAGGTTTTTGTAGACATTATTTATCAAGTTGAGTAAGTTCACCTTTATTACTATTTTGATGACAGATTTTTATTATCAATGGGTACAGAATTTTGTCAAGTGGTTTTTCTGCAGATTGATATGCTTGTGTGATTTTTCTTCTTTAACCTGCTAATATGGTGGATTTTTATATTTATTTATTTTTTGAGACAGAGTCTCACTCTCTTGCTCAGGCTGGAGTGCAGTGGCGTGATCTTGGCTCACTGCAGCATCTGCCTCCTGGTTTCAAGCAATTCTTGTGCTTCAGCCTCCCGAGTAGCTGGGATTAGAGGTTTGCACCACCTCACCAAGCTAATTTTTGCATTTTCAGTAGAGACAGGGTTTCTCCATGTTGGCCGGGCTGGTCTTGACCTGGCCTCAAACCATCAGCTGGCCTCAGCCTCCCGAAGTGCTGGGATTACAGGCATGAGCAACCGCGCCCGGCCTTTTACACTGTTTTTGTCTGGCTTTGGAATGAGGGTAATACTTGCTTTCTGAAATGAGTTGGGAAGGGTTTCTTTTTCTTCTATTTTTTGTAAGAGATTTTGTAGAGTTGATCTTAACCCTCCTTTGAATCTTTGATAGAATTCTCCAGTGAAACAGTCTGGGTTGGAGATTTCTTTTTCAGGAAGTTAATTAAAAATTCAATTTCTTAATAGTTATGCAGCTATCCAAATTGTCTAATACAATTAGGTGAGTTGTGGTAGTTTGTACTATACAAGGAATTGGTCCATTTCATCTTAAGTTATGAAATTTATGTATGCAGAGTTGTTTGTAGCATTTCATTAACCTTTTCATGTCTGCAGCATCTGTGGTGATTTCCTCTGTTTCACTCCTGATGTTGGTAACTGTGTACTATAATTTCTCAAATCTATAAGCATTATTAGTAACTTTTTTTTGTTAATCTTGCTAAAGGTTGGTCAATTTTTTGTTTTGAGACACAGTTTCATAATGTTGTGCAGGCTGGAGTACGGTAGGACTGTTAGTTCACCGCAACCTCCGCCTCCCAGGTTCAAATGATTCTCCTGTCTCGGCCTGCTGAGCAGGTGGGATTACAGGCACCCACCACCACACTCAGCTAATTTTTGTATTTTTAGTGGAGACAGGGTTTCACTATGTTGGTCAAGCTAGTCTCGAACTCTTGACCTCATGATCCACCCACCTCAGCCTCCCAAAGTGCTGGGATTACAGGTGTGAGCCACCGTGCTCAGCCTGAGATTAGTCAATTTTACAGATCTTGTCAAAGAACACACTCTTTGGTCCACCAATCTTTCTCTAATGTTATTCATTTTTTCATTTCATTTATTTCTGCTCTTCTGCTCTTTACTATTTTTTTCTTGTGCTGGTTTTAGGCTTATTTTACTCTCCTTTTTTAAGTTTTTGTTGTTGTTGTTTTGTTTTTTTTGTTTGTTTGTTTTTTGTTTTTTTTTTTTAGTAATATAAATAGAAATGAGGTTTCACTGTGTTACTCAGGCTGGTCTTGAACTCCTGGGCTCAAGTGATTCTCCTGCCTCAGCCTCCCAAAGTTCTGGGATTACAGGGATGAACCACTGTGTCCAGTGTTTTTCTAAGTTCTTGAAGGAGAGTTTAGGTTTTTCATTTGAGACCTCTCGTTTCTGAGGTATGCATTTAGTGCTATAAATTTTCCTCTTAGCCCTGCTTTAACTGTGTCTTACAAATTTTGATATGCTGTGTTTTCATTTTCATTCATTTTACTCTATTTTAAAAATTTCCTTTGAGACTTCCACTTTGATCCACAGATTATTTCTCATATGTCGGCTAGTTTCCAGGTGCTTTGGAAATTTTCCTGCTATCCTTCTGTTGCTGAGTTCTAGTTTGGTTGCCAGGCACCTGGCCTTTTATTCCCTTCTGAGCCTACCTGGCCAGTTTCTGGCATCACCTCCTGGTGTGTGGGTGTCACAAAGGGACCTTTATGACTTCACTGCCCTTTCCTCAGGTGCTTGATTCTGGGAGCTGACTCTCAACCTGCCCTTGCCCACCTCCCAGTCTCAGAGGAACCCCTCTGGTGAGTCTTTTCCTCCTTCTAGCTTCTGCCTTTCTCTCACCCCATCTCACCTCTGCCTGTCCATCGTGAGCCTAGTCTATTCCCAGTCCTAAGTTTGTACAGGAAAAAAAAACTCAGTTAGGGTAACACGACCACAGGCTGACAGCCCAGATGTGATGAGCAGGAATAGAGAGAGCAGAGTCCCCAGGTGAATGGTCAGACCCTGGGGACTTCCACAGGGAAAGGTGAGGTGCTGAAGCCTGGGGCTCTGACCCTGAGGAGCACTGGACGCTGGGGTCAGAGCAGCTGAAATTAAGGACAGCAGGTGGAGTCATGGCTGAAGACGCCGAGACGTTCCTGAGTCCTTGATTCTAGCACTAGGATCAGCCCCAGAAGATGCACATGGGCCCTGTCAATGGAAAACTCTGTGCTGGTGAGGTGTCCTAGAAAGGAGCAGGACAATGGGGAAGAGGGTCTCTCAGTCCCTAGCGCTGTGTGACAGGTATGGCATTGGGTGATGGTCAAGAAAGAGGCTCCTTTCTACCATTTTGGTTTCTTACTCAGATTTTGCATGAATTGAACAGTCAACTTCTAAGAGGTTTTATTTCAGGAAAGGGTAATCTCCTCCCCTGGTCTGTCCTCAGTACTGGCCCTTCAGGATGCCGTTTTCTCTCTCTCTCTCTCTTTTTTTTTTTTTTTTTTTTTTTTTTTTTTTTAAGGGGTGGCTCTCACTGTGTTACCCAGACTGGCCTTGAACTCCTGGGCTCAAGCGAGGCTTCTGCTTCAGGCTCCAGAGTAGTTGGTATTACACGTGCAAAACTCTCTGAGCTGAGCCACAAGGAGCTTCTCTCATCTTATCCCCATCCCCCAATGAGCCACGCCTGCCAGCTCAGTTTCAAGGCATCCTGCTGTTTTCCCTTCTGTTCTGTAAGTGGCTAGATCTCAAGGTTATTACATCGTAATTTATTGCAACAATTCAGGTCACAGTTTCCAGTTGTCTTTGCTCTAAGGCAATGCCTTTCTTTTTTTCTCTCTCTTTTCTTTTCTTTTCTTTTTTTTTTTTTGAGACAGGGTCTTGCTCTTGTTACCCAGGCTGGAGTGCAATTACAGGCAAGGAAGGCAACTCCATCATTCTTCAGGATAAACCCTGTAATGCTAAGGCTGTTCATTTTTGTGTATGACCAGCTTCTTGCACAGGTTCAGCTGTAACCAGGTCCAAGTGTTTTCCGCAGTAAACTAGTCATAAGGAGCACTACATGAGGTCACAGGCACGGGGTGAAAGACAGACACAATGTAATAGGAGTTTGTGTCAAAGGAGTCTGAAGTGCCTGTTCATGAAATCTACTCATATCTTCCAGGCCTACTCAAACTTCATCTCTTATATACCATGTCCATCTGATGATACATTGTGCACATGCCTGACCTCCTGGCAAGGTGAGTTTGTGATGGTCAGCATTAGGCGTTCAGTATCTACCAAGGCGTGGTAGCAAGACAGAAACTGTTTTCAAAAAGAGAATAGTTGTCTGTAGAACAAGACATGGATTTTACTAAAAAATTCTACAGGTGTAATTTTCCTATTCATGCTTGTGAGAAGCTCCATACATCAACTCTTTGCCACACTTAAAGTATCATTGGGTCTGCTGAGTCAGAAGGATCAATGATAGAGCAGCTACTATAGCCTGAATTTACAGCAGAGCCTTCTTTGTCAGGTCCCATGTGAAACTGGAAGCCTTACAAGTATCTCTGCAGATTCACAAATGTGATACACGTTGCCTCCAAAATCTCAAAAGGCTTATCAAGAGTTGTGCCTCTTTGTGGTAGATAGTACAAAATGCAGAAGTTGGTCTTTTGCCTTGGAGGCATATTTCTATGTGCTCCAGACTACTGAATCCCTGAACCTTCACTGAGCTGACTGGCCTCTGACTTTTGTGTGGGTATTACCTCCCTCAATGTGGTTCACATATGTCTTATTAAGACAGCTAAAGTACTTGTAATTTCCTGCTCATCAAATCCAATCTGCATAATGTCATTAACATGGACCAGTATTATGTTTTGTGGAATGTCAAGACACTCAGTATTTCCATAGACCGTGTTACGGCAGAGAACAGAATAGAGCTACCCTGTGGCAATGCTGTGAAGGTATACTGTTAGCACTACCAGGTAACAGCAAACTATTTCTGGTGGTCCTAGAAAATTGGTATGAAGAAAACCAGCTTTAGCTGGGTCAGTAGCTGCATACCAAGTTTCAGGGGCTATGTCGATTTGCTCCAGTAAAGTTGTTATATCTAAGCCTGCAATTGCAATGAGAGTCTCTACCTGATTTACTTAATGATAACCCAGAGCCTCTCTCCAAAATTCATCTGACTCCTGAACAGGCCAAACTGGTAAGTTAAAGAAGGATGTGACCAGTATCGCCACTTCTTTTGAGTCTTTGCTTGTGGCAGTCACTGATACAATTTCTTGAGTGATGCTTGACTTCTGGTTTATTCTCGGTAGGGAGGGGAAGCTGCAAGAACTTTGACTTGTCAAGTGCACAAAAAAGGGCAAAGCATGACTGACTCGACCAGTAAAGAAGAAAAGCTATTTTTTGATTTAGACTGTTTGGTCTGTACACAGACACTGAAAGGAAGAATAGCCAAAGGTGACAGCTCCCTGTGGCTCTTGTACCTTAACCACACCCCTACACACACCCACATACACACACATGAAACTGAAAAGAGCCAGAAGACTGCAAGACAAGTTGGGGAATACCCACTGCTGAGGAGCCAATTCTAGACTGCAGCTAACCAGTTTTATATCCTGCAACTCTATTCTCAGGAGGGTGGGGCAGAAAGCCTCACACTTCATCAGAACCCAAGATGCAATAGCAGCCTTTTAGCAGATAGACAGGCGTGGGAAATGGCCTCACAGCAGCTCCTCACAGGCCTCTCAGCCTCTTGTGTTCCAGGAGGATAACGAGGTGTTCTGCCAAGAGTCAGATTACCTGTGACTCATGCCTTTGCCTGGAAGGCCTGTGTGGATATGTGCAAGGTTGTCAGGGTGCAAGGTGGAGGCATTCCACTACAACTTCATGCCCCACCGCCAGACCATTCACATATCCAGTGAAGAATTCTTGGTAGCATAGGCCACCATTATAACATTCTGTAAGTAACTGTAAAGGTATCAGACCAAATTTGTTCTGTTTGTCTTGGGCAACATTACATGCAAGTGATCATGCTATTATTCCCATTAGTACGATCAGACCACAGCCTGGTGCCACATCTGGAGTTAAGCCAGTGAAATATGTCATTAACCGAGGCGCAGCATGAGGCATTATCAACCACACACCTCCCACACCTCCCTGACTGGCCAGCAGGAAGTCCAGGGCAATAGGATTGTCCATCGTCACTCATGCTATAGAGTTTAGAACAGTCAGTGAAAAGCATATTTAAAAGCCTAACAATATGAGTGTCTGCAAAGTTAATCTTGTTCTTTCACTTCACTGGAAGTTATTTCCTGGTGTCAAGGGCTATCAGGAGGTTTCTGATTAAGATTCTATGCTGGTCAGCAGTGGAGGGTGGTGGTGGCACTCTGAGATAAATTATCCAGATGGCCTGCAGACAGCTCCCTCTACCCCTGACACCCCAGAGCCCAAGAGGTTCTCTCCTCACACCAACCAGGGTTCCTCTTCTCCTTCCACAGCCAAGTGGTCGGTATGAACTGTCCTTGCAGCAGTCACTTCACTGTGTTTGCAGTTCTTTCCACATCTAGTCAATACCACACATTCTGACTCATCCCTAAGTGACTCAGGAATTTCTTCCTTATACACTGTGTAGCACCCTAAAAACTGTCTTTCACCCACTGATGTACTGTGGCCCACCAGGACTACCTTAGGAATTGTCACCTCGTATTCATGATCATTATCATCAATGTCCATAACTGCCTAAATTCAGTAAGCATAGCCAGATAGCAAAAGATGTTCCATATTAGAGTCACCTATTCTCTGGCTCATTTTTGCTACTCTGAAATTCCAGTAGCTCAGAAGTACACACAGGAGATAGTGCAAGAAGTGTTAATTATGTGGTTTAGGAATTTTATAGGCTGTCTGGGCCTCCTCTGCTCACCAACCTGTCAAACATTCTATTTAAATATAATAGAAGGTACCATTTCAGGGAATTGCCACATTTAGAGCCCAAAGTGCCTTCATGATGAGTATGCCCTACTTGGTGCATAGCCTTGACTGTTACCTTTCTCCGTTTCTCCTTAAGGGCAGCCCATTCCATCTTTTAATGGCTCCTGGCACCAGGGCAGTACAGGTCTCCTTATCTGCTTGTGGATTTCAGGGATGTCCATTATTGAAGGGATGTCCAGTTTTTCTTGGCATCCACATGAGTCACAAACCAGGGGTTGGGATCTTGTGCAATCTGCACCAGAACATTTGTCCTCATGGAAGCTACAACTTGATCATCCAGTCGTTTCATCACCAGCACCAGACCACACTGCCAATTCCACTGTTGACTGCCCCCGAGTCAGTGACCTGTAGCAAGGTGCATTTTTGAGGGGTGTTTCTAGGGCAAGTGTTGGCCTACAACTCTACCCACGGATCAGAGTTCCCTTTTCCATGAAGTTTTGAGCAATTTCCTTTGGGTCCCCACAGCAGCAGCAGCAGCACAATGTCCCCCACTGGCCTTGAACTTAGCTGACCCATCTGTGAACCCAGCCCAGGTATCCTCCAGAACGCCAGTGCACCAAAGTCCCCAAGAAGCCCAAGTTGCTGGCACAGATCCCATGTCTGAGACAGCCACATTGGGAAGGTGATTAGGCACTTTTCCATGTAGCTGTGAGATGCCATTAATGTCTAGTTTGCTTCTTTCCTGGAGGTGACCCTTCCATTAGTAATGGCTGCTTGTTGGGCAGTACCCACTTTGTTAGGGTTCTCATTTCCAACCCACCCCAGGATAGGGATGTCGGCATGGAACAACACGTGCTGTCACTCCTGCTTATGTACTTGTGCCTCTTCATTGTTCTACTTTGGGTATTTTCTTACAGGGAATGTCCTTTACAGTTCAACATAGTATTACACACACACTCTACATCTATTCCCACAATACATTCGGCATTATTATAGCCACTCCAGTGTGTATTGGCACAAAAGGGCCCGCCCCCAAAAATACATCAGCTCATTGTCCAGAGTTACTTCCAAATCCAGTTAAAGTAACTTTTCAAAACGGGCATGGACATTTCTTGACCTCCATGACTTGTGCTCCTGTATCCAGAAGAATTGAAACGTTTGGCACCCTTGTTTGGCATCAAGTCCCTAACACACCTTGCAGGGCATAAAAGGCCTCAGGTTTTATTATGGACAGAAGTTCCTCAGCCTCTGCCCTGATGCAGTTATTCTTGAAGAGTCTGAGGTCAGGGTAGAAGGTGGAGTTTGATGCATGTGATACACCCCTGTCCTCACAGCACAGACTTCAGTATGGAGACTCAGGCCTTTCTGGTGAGCCTCCAGTTTCTTCACAGTCAGCATAAAGCTGCTCAGGCATCTCCTGATACTGCTCAGAACTTTAAGTGTGCTTGCCCTCTCGCGGCCTGATAACAAAAGAGAGTTTCCCTCATGGGAAGTTATCAGTATCTCCTCTTTGGGAATCACCTGACATTACAGCCATGCCCACAGGGTCCTATGGTTTGGATCTTTGGTTAGATTTTTCCTCCTCCTTAGCCTGAAGGCATTTCCCTTGGTGCCCAGAAAGGGGTCACTCAGCAGGCCTCAGTTGCTCAAACCCTGTATAGTCCCCAGAAAAGCCTGTCTTCAGGACTGGACCTTGGTGCTTTAGGTCACTCATATTGATAAAGACCTGAGACGAATTGAGTTTCTGAGTGAGGACAGGGAAAATATGGACTGAGTAATAAAACAAGAAAACCATTGTACCATCATGGCCTGATTCCACAAAATGAAGTGTAGTGAAAAGAATAAATATATTTTTTAAATAAATTTTTTAAATGTTTAAAACAAATTTATATATTTTTAAAGGTGTCACGGCCTCATGGTAAATTACAGAAACAAGTATGGTAGTAGCTTTGCATATTTTTCTTTATAATATGTACACATAATATTACATGCTCACCATTTTTATTTTTCTCTCCATTCATTTGTTGTATATACATGTTGTTGATTTTATAGTTTGATTTTATAGTTCTGTCTTCAGGCAACAGAATATTTGGTGGATCTGTGATGGATTCTGAGGAGTGACGAATATGGTCAGTGATATATGCAATAACTGTTGGAGCTGTGCATCTCCTTATTCTGTGTAAAAGGTGCAAACTTCTTTAGATACAAGGAAGAAAGTTCTATTTTGTTGATAGGAATAAGAGTTGTCCCCGTCACACTGTTTCGAATGAGTTCTAATAAGTGTTGAAGGGTGCAGATGGAAACTCAGTAGTCAGATGGTGGATGTCCTTTCCTTTCTGTTTGTAGGTGCATGAGTTTACTTTCTCAGGG
The DNA here is from genome assembly GCA_963574635.1 of Cheracebus regulus. NCBI lineage: Eukaryota > Metazoa > Chordata > Mammalia > Primates > Pitheciidae > Cheracebus > Cheracebus regulus. Next base: position 47,128 of record CAUYQU010080704.1, on the reverse strand, counting down.
GCAGAGTCTGTTTTAAACTTTTTAATCATTGGATAATGAAATATGAGGAGGAGGTTCACCTCGTTGACTCAGAAAGTAGGTCATACGCAAGCAGATATGGGTTTCAGAGATGCAAATTTTTCTTCTGTCAGGGGAGCGTGGAGGTTGGATGAGTGGAGAACATCAGACAGAGAAGGGAGGACTAGTCAGAAGAAGCAGAGGCACCAACCCGGATGTTTTTTAGAGGTGGCATTTGGAGTTTCATGATTTGGAGAGCTGCTGTGGCTATTCCAAGCAAGGAGAGAGGGGAGAAGCAAACGGCTGCAGGAGGAGCCACAGGGAGGAGGGGTACTGGCCTCTCCATACCGCTCCGGAAGGCTCTTCTCCCATATGTTATGTATGTATCTATGTTTTTTTGAGACAGGGTCTCACTCCGGTTACCCAGGCTGGAGTGCAATGTTGTGATCTCAGCTCACTGCAGCCTTGATCTCCCAGGCTCAGGTGATTCTCCCACCTCAGCCTCCTGAGTAGCTAGAACCACACATGTGTGCCACCACACCCGGCTAACTTATTGTACTTTCAGTACAGATGGAGTTTCACCATGTTGTCCAGGCTGCTCTCAAATCCCCAGACTCAAGCTGTCCACCTGCTTTGGCCTCCCAAAATGCTGGAATTATACGAGTGAGCCACCACACCCAGCTTCCTCATTTCTTCTTCAAAGCTCAGCTCACACATTGCTCCCCAGAAAGCTTGCACTAATGACAATGGTTTGTCTCCCTCTTCTCTTGATCCCGTCTGTGCTCATCCCTCTACCCCATCTTTGCCACACTCTGTTTCCTTTCAGAGTCAGTGGCTTCCTTTTGTCTCATCCAGTGAACTGTGAGCTCATTAAGGAACGGAGTCTTACCCTTGTTTTTCACCTTCAATGTCTATAGATATGTCACAGAGAAAGCCACACACAGAAGACAGGTGGATTTGCAAATGCTTAGATAACAAACTATTATTACGAGGTAAAAAGTCTTGACTCTGAGTTGTCCAGGTTCATGGGGAATTGAACAAAGAATGGAGCAAAACACGTAAACAAAGCAACAAAAGAACAAAGCAATGAAAGAAGTAACGAAAGCACACATTGGTTGTGCATAAACAAAGCAACAGAAGAATGAAGCGATGAAAGCACAGATTGAAGCAAAAGTGCACTCCACAGAGTGGAGCGGGCTCAAGCAAAGGGCTCAAGAGCCCTGATCACAATGTTCTTTAGGGTTTTTATTAGGCTCTTAACAATTCAACATCCCTAGGTGCCCTTGAGAGGTCTCCAGTTGGTTACGCCCTATGAAGGACTGGTCCACAATGAATCGAGAGACTGAAGTGGAAACTTCTTTCTTGCTGTAACAGGAGTCAGGATGTGGCATGTATGTTGTCTAGAACTGGCTGCACCTGCTGTTCTTTTGCTTGTATCTTAATCATTGGTTACTCTAATTCCTTCTTCTCCTGCCTCAAAATGATTTCAGAGGTACAGTAAGGGAACAAACTGGCCTTGCAGGGTGGGCATCCGAGTGTACCTGTGAAGAGTAGTTCCTGGGAATTCCTGAGGTGGGCACCAGTGATGGAGACCAAGCCCTCCAGGGAGCAGTAAGGCAGCCACCTGCTTAGGGTGTCAGTGCCACCTCCTCTCAATGCCATTGGTACTAATGATGGTGCCATTGTTAAAGGCTGTTTGTACTCCACCTGGGAGTTTATGCTCAGCCAGGGAGCTTCACTGCTGTAAACTGTGGCAGGAGACAGGGACTTAATTCTGAGGCATCTCTCCCAACCTAGTAAAGCCTCTCCACTAGAATTTGCAAAAAAATGTGGTCATTGTGGTGCCCTCATAAACAGGATTTCAAAGATTCTCCCCTCCTCATCCATCAGATGCCCCAGGCTGAAGGGTGGCCCCAGGAGGACACCTTCTCGTTCCTGCCTCCCTCCCCGACCTACCCCTATCTATTCAGTGTCTCTTAGAAAATATCCCAAGTTTGTAGCAGAAAACAAAAATGTAAATCAGAAAAGGTGACATTCACACTTCACACCTTCATGTAGAAGCCCAGCAAGCTCTTGAACCCAGAATCAGGATGCCTTCCTGAGACAGCTGCTGCCAAGACTATGCCAGAAGGCAGTAGAGGCCAGCCCAGCAGCCCAAACATCTAAAACACCTGCTAGTGCTGCATAGCTGGGGTTTCCATGATGACTAAAGAAGACAGGACTGCCACCTGGTCCACTCCTGCCATGACTGCAGTGGTCCCCAATCTACTGTTGCCGTCCGAGTGGTAGCCCAGATGTGCTGGATGTGACTAGCAGGAACGTGCACAAAATACAGCCCTTAGCCGGGCCCCGCCTTGCTAAGAGGTCATGTATCCTTTGGGCAAGGCCAGGCCGGCTCTATGGTCTGCAACTGTCGACCTCACCACAGCGGCAGCAAGGCCTGAGAGAAGAAGGGCTAGAGTCTCTGTTATTCAGCTCCTCTGAGGAGCAGTTGCCAAGAGCAGATTAAACTGCAGGGTTTTAGAAAGGAACATGGTGAAAATTTAGAAGGACTGGGTGAGCCATCAGACTTTAAAGCAAGTATCAGCCCTAGTGGGAAAGAGAGAGGAAGAGGATGGGTGGGACTGCTCAGGGCTGTATTGTAAGGAAAATCCATGGAGCCTTTAGGGAGTCTGAAACAGCCAGCAAAGAAGGTCCAGGTGTGCCAGCAGCAAGTTGGCCTTAGGATCCCCTCCACACTTGGTCATCAGAGGAGAGCTGCCATGGGAGGCCCGTACCAGCTGGACACCCAGAGGTAGCAGCCCTGCCTGGAGGAGGTCAGGCGCACAGAGTCCTAGGCACTAAGGTTGGGCACCACGGATGGAAGTGTAGCTGAGAGAACTCAAAGGTTCCTGGGCAACCTAGGGCCCCAACTAGGACCAGCAGGTGAACACACACAGAAAGAACTAGAAGACTTCCTTGCTGGTGGAGTTGTCCTAGAAAGGAGCAGGCAGATGGGACCAGAACTTCCTGCAAGACACCAGAACACCATCTGTGGGGCTCAGAAATTGGGTGGTGTTAAGAGGCTCTTTTTTTATTTATTTTAAAAATCAAAGTTACACATCACAGGTAACAAATGATCATATAACACCTAAGAGGTTTTACTTCAGAAAACAGCAACTGTTCCCCTTCTTTGCCATTTGTTCTCTTTGATCTGAGTCACAAGGACCTTCTCTGGTGCTATCTCCCTCTCCCAGAGTGATGGCCACCAACTCTGTTACCTGAGCTTTGTATGATTGCTGTATTGGCAATTTTTTGCAACAATTTGGCAATAATTTGACAGTTAACCTATTCCAGGTACATAGCATCTCATAACAGAGTAAATGAAATTCTCATTCATATGTTGCCAATTTTATTAAGAATTAATATTCCTTATGTTAAAGCCCTGATAAAATACATGTCTGATTTCCTTGGGAGTATCCCTGCCACAGTGTTTGGGCATTGTTTCAAACAGGGAGAGCCCACCTTTATGCAGGGGTCTGCCCGGTTCTCATATGAACTTCTAACACCAGTCTTTCCCCTGGCAACTCCTAGCTCTGCTTGATGGGGACACATGAACATCAGGAGTCTCCAAATCATGCTTATATTCTTCCCAACATAAACTTGGAACCCAATCCCCCCCATTCCCCTTGGCATTGCTCCCAAGCTCCCAACATCTGAAGGCTCTGAACTCACTGCTCAACAGCCCCTCGTCTGACTTCAATCTCTCAATTCCCAGAGTTTGGCTCCCTCTCCTCAGGGCTCAATTTTCCTCTGATTCTATTGATCACATCTGGACATTTAGCACAGAATAGGAGAGCGGACACAGCAGTAATGGGAAAGAAGGCAGGTGAGGTTTCTTTACCATCACCATGGAAACCTCAGGCCATGTGCACTGGGTGGGGTTTGGAGGTGACGGGGTCAAACAGTGCTTCGTGGGTCCTGGGTTCATCCCAGCTCACTGGGACCCTCAGACATTAGGAATCCCTGGGAGGCAGTGGTGTCATTGAGCCCCCATTTCAAGGGCTTACCACATTCCCAGCTCTGTGTGATCTTGACAAGTCCACCCTCTCTCAGCTCCAATTTTTGTTTTTGCTCTCTCAAGTGTGGGACATTTCTTTATTCCTGAGTGAACAGCAGGAAATGAGATGGAGTGAGAGAAAGAAGGCAAGGAATATCGCTGAGATATTCTCAAACAGATGGAGGGAGATGTCCGTGGAGGAATCACAAAGGGAGGAAATGGGTACAAAGGTCTCACTGAGATCTGATGACAGCAAACCTGTCAGAGCCTAAGAATTGGACCAGATTTGGTTGAAGTTTTTAGGGGAGCCTACATGATAGCATTTTGTTTCTACTGACACAACTCCATCCATGAACAATGTCATGGCACTCAAAAATGGGTTTAGCAGAAGCCTAAAAATATGACACAAAATTCAAGAAGAAGCTAAATTATTATCAGATTGTTAAAGACACAATCAATCAGCTTTTTAAAGACACAGACGTGGGCTCTCCCTGTTTGAAACAAGGCCCTTTTGAAAACACCAGCATGTGTCATCCAAAGTAGTAGATTTCAGCTCAAAAAAAAAAATAAGGAGAAAGAGGAATACAGCAGAAGCTCAGGGGTGGGTGAGATTTGGGAAGACAGTTACTTTGCAGGACCCTGTGAGCAACCTGCACTGAGTCCAACGTCATGTGGAGTTAAAGCCAGAAGGAAGCAGAAGATGAACCCCAGCAAAACAAATATTCGGTGAGAAAAACTTATATCATCTCCAGAAAGATCTGGTCATAAAACCCTTCCAGAGAGAAGTCCTCAAACCCAAATTCACTTCCTGGGGCCAAACACTGAAGTTGGCTGAATCCCTGGATACTCCCATCATGTTCCATCTGCAAGGCTTTCTCTTTTTTAAATGAGATAGGTAAGAATGGAACTTGTGTTTGAGGATGGGTCTCCATCTTTAGTTAACCATCACTGGCTTACAACTTTAGGGTAAATGTAATACTTTCAATACTTTTGTCCTCTATAATTGAGAACCAAAGCAAAACCTCACACCAATAACTTCATCAAGAGATTCTCACTTGGGCATTGGACCCACCGGCCATATCAAACTCTGATCTGTTCACTCTGGGGGGATTAGAACATGCCCAGTTGGTAGAGCATATGACCATCTGGGAAAGCACTTGCCCTTCACCTCATTCCACCCTCAAAACAAAGGGACCAGGAGGAAAAGGACTGCCAAGGCTCTGAGAAGTTCTCTCACCCAATGTTGCTCCTGGCAGCAAATTGTAAGGAGCAGTGCTCACCGGGAGGCCTAGGGTCTCCCTTGGATCTTGGCACATAGAACTTAATGGCAGCCCTCAGTGTATTAGTGAAGCCATTTATCTTATTAAGGAGAGAAAAGAGGCACAAAGAAGCTGGCGGAACTTGCCCAAGATCACACAGCCAGCCTGTGGCCAAGCGGGCCTTTGAGCTCAGGCACCTGACTCCATGTTCTCTGATACACTCTCGTTCCTTTGATATCTTCCCATCCGAGGCTCCCCGCCCTGTACTCAGATGCCCTCTCTGAGTCACTTCTCAGGAGCATAGGCTTCCACAGAGAGAGCTAAGGAAATGAAACCAGGCAGGCCGGTAAGGACTGAGTCCAAATCACAGGTTTCTCTCCAAGTCCAGGCCTTTTCTGGCAAATATGAGCAGCAAGACCAGGTTACCCACAGAGGCGAGCTCTGCTGAAGAAACTCCCTGAATAACCAAGTTTGCATGGGATTTTTCCAGGGGTCAGCCCGGACCTGTTCTGTTCCAGGTAGGAGGCACTGGGCATCTGGGCACTCAGTATCTCCCTGTCAGTTGGACACTGAATCAGTAAAGCCACACACTGGGTACAGGTCCCCATTTTTGGAACACTTAGCCAGCCCTGTTGGGGCTCCTTGTGTGTCTGCCTCCTTCAGGCTCCCTTCATTATCCAAACAGCATTTCCACACCTGGAAATTTGCAAAAGGAGAGAGTTGAAGGCTCAGGGCATTCCTGTGGTTCATGCTAACTCATGAAGGTACTCTTGGTCTGTGTGTTCCTCATTTTTAAATTAGAGGCTAAAGATGGACAAGTACTGGTAGCACAGTGTGCAGGTCTCCTGGGCCAGCCCTGTATGTACTCCTCTCTCCAGGCAGAGTGGCCAGTACCATTTGCTCAGGCAGCAGTCACATGAGGTCCATCCTCTGGTAAGGCACTCCTTGACCATCCCTCTGTGATTCTGTCCACATGATGCCTGCAGTGCAGCAGAGTCCCAGGTGAAGCAGAATCAGCCATGAGAGAATAATCTTTGTTCCCAAGGTCTTTCTGCTGTTATGTCTGCAATTACTAAACTTTTTTCATATAATTGTGTTTTTCAAACATATGAGGATTACAAAAAATAATATAACAGGTAAACAGAAATGCCATTTTGCTTCCATGGCTCTGGCCCCCTAAAGGGCAGGAAAGCAAGTGACCTTATTCCTGGTATCTAAATGGCATGGCTGGAGTTCGGGTGGGCTGGATGGGAAGCTGTGCATCCTATAGCACTCTGGAATAGCTGAAATTAAGTATTTTATATGGCAAAATTGACTCATGGAGCAGAAATAGTCTGCCCATATGGACCACGGGAGCAAGATGTCCTTCAGGACCCCAAACCTCTTCTGAGCCTCTTCGCCTGGAGATAGCTGGGTGGGGGGGTGGGGGGGCAGGTGTGTCTGTCCATCCCATGCGGCCAGGGTCCATCTCCAGCAGTTGTGGATTGAGACCTGTGTCCTTGTCTGTGTGGATCTGAGAGGTGTTGGAGAAAGGCTGTGGTGTCTTGGTCTTCATCCTCAGTGTCAGCCACTGCAATGGCCCAGCTCAGGTGCAGCAGCCTCAGGGGGAGGAGGTGGTAGGCTGAGAGCATGGACAATGCAAAGGCTGTCTGGGGTTGATTACTAGAGGGGAAGGAGAAGGAGACATTACTCTTCTCCTGAAGCACCAATCAGAAGATATTTTCCAGGTGTTGAAGATGTATGTGCCCCACTTGGGTACTGGGCAGCATTTCTGATTGAACACTGCCACAGTGCCTGGTGCAGGTTTACATGGATCCCAATTTCACAAGAGGATCCCCTTTCCTCCCTTGGATTTCTCATGTCTCCATCTGCACTCTTAGTGGCCTGGTCTTTCTGAGACAATTCAGGCTGGTTCCCCTGTTTGCTCTCTCCCACAGCCTCCCCCACACCATTGCCCAGCTCCCAAGAGCTCATTTTGGCTGAGGAAAGGGGGTGCCTTGACATGGTGCTGCCTTCACATTAGGGTCCCCAGAACACTCCTCCTGGAAGTGCTCCATTGGGACCCCTGCCACGTGTGCCTCATGGTGCAGGGAGGAGAGGAGAGCAGGTTGTGTCTGATGTGGGTGTGTCTGTGTGCAATGTCTGCTTGTATCCTTGTGTGTTGTGTACCTGCTCAGCAAACACCTCCAGTTAACTGAGTGCCCAAGTGATTCTTCTGATCAGGTATAGTCCTGTAGGAAAAAGATGAACTCCTCTTTTTGCCCTGGGGTCCCCCTATTTCCCATGATCACTTTGTCCTGAGGCCAGGAATGATCCTGGGCAAAACTGAGCACATTTAATCCAAGTTTCATTTCAACTCAACACTTTCCCATTGCACCTCCCTCTCATCCCAAATTTGCCAAATACTTAGTCTAATCTTAGTACTTATTCTTTGCTTTGTCAGGTCCTGTTCTCTGTGAGTGAATATCCTGATGACCACAATAAAACCAGTTCCCTTTTTGGGGACTGACATTTGTTGAGAACTCCCTCTGTGAATGCTGTCTGGCTGCAAAACTTCACCTCTGGATAAACTGGCTGTGGTCCTTCTGGGTGTCTGCATCGGGGCTGCTGAGGCACAGCTGAGAATACACCACAGAGCTGACTACACTGCTGTGTATATCTCACTGCCAAAAGCACGCCCCTTTCAAGGATGCCTGGCCATTAGGGCTGCATTGCAACCTTGATAGACACTGGGGATTATTGCCTGTGTATTTTTGTTCCATTACAACGTTTGAAGTTTGATTTTATGAGTCATTGGTATAATGATAAGTATATTAATATCATATAGTTCAATTGTTTTCTCCTGACTGAAAGAAATTGACACTCTTTCGTGGGCAAGTTTCCTGGCCCTGGTCACTGTGCCCACCCTGCCCATGGCTAAGGGGTTCTAGCAGCAAGCCTGTTTGTGACTGGCCCTACACTCTCTCACTCTGCCCAGAGATTTTTTCCAAAAGGAATCTCTCTCCTCTCCTCTGTAGGGGAGAGCTCGAGCTCTTCATGACCGGGGTGGCTCCCAGGTCACCACTGCCCATCTCTGTCGGCTGACAGGACTCTCTGCTTTCTTAACTCCTTAATGGAGTTCCTGGAGTTGAAGGGAAGCGCTTCCCACCAGAAACCCAATTGTGCCATTTTTCCTTCTATTTGAAACAAATGATGAAAGTGATAGCGTTTTCTATGTTACATGTCAGTCTCTGGTCACTTAAAAACAAAACTGAACAGGGAGGTCTCCTTGACAGCCCAGGACAAGGACAAGCAGCCCTGGGGTAACCTGTCAAGGTTCAGATCCTGAGCTCCAGCCATGGGCAGGTGACATCCTCACTCTCCAGGGAACAGGCGAGCCCGTCCTTACCTCACAGCTCAGACCCCAGGATTGGCCCCAATCCCTGTGCCCCGAGCTCCTCCTATGTCCCCTTCCCATCCTGGCCTGTTGCCAGCCAGGCTGGCCCTGAGGGACAGGGAGGGGTCCAGCCTGGGACCCGGCCTGAGACTGGAGGGGGCGCTCACCCTGCCCCGGTCCCTGAACCAAGTCCCCTCTTACCGGGCAGGTGATGACTCCCCATCCGCCGACGCTCCCCCGTAGACCCTGAGTCCCCACCGGTCTGTCCCCTCCAGGGCCTGGTGCAGGAGCACACTTTCCCTGGGTGGCCTGACCCTGCTGACCACAGGTCACCTCCCTGACCATGATTACGCCACCAACTGCCCCGAGTGGCCAAGACAGCTCAGTCTAGAGTCCTGACTATCCAGGGCGACCTAATAGTCCCGACTCCAGGAGACAACTGACCCTGAGACTGGGGCTCCGTCAGTTTAACGGATTCAGCCTCCAGAAATCAACTGCCGGGGGATTCTGATTGGCTGAGCTGCGTGTCCACATGACCAATTGAACCGCCCTCCTGGGTCTTCCAGGTACCTGTGAAAAGCACTGCCCTGTGGGCACCCCTCTAGGAAGAGCCTAGAGGGAGGCTGGGTCCGGGCCTGGAGGCTTCCTCCGCGCCTGGAGGCTTCCTCCGCAGGCTCTGCCACTTTCTGGCCTCAGGGACCCATCGAGTTCTCTGCAGTGCCCTGAGTCTTCAGAGTCAGATCTGTCTCTGGAAGTTTCTTGACGTGAGGCCCACAGATGAGCTCCATAGAGACCACTGAGTTCCTGCAAGTATATTCACCTTCGCATAAGGCGAGGTCATGGTACCTATCTAGCTCTCAAAAATGACTGTCTTAGAATTCAAAGATGTTAGGAGTCACTTCTCCATGGAGATCCTCCAGAATGTCAGGAAGGTCCCAGAATAAAACTCATTAAATCTTATTTCACTCTTGCTCCCAGAAGCCCCATGGAGGCACCTCGGCAGGATACCAAGGACTGAGCTGGGAGTGAGGTTGTCAGGGAGGAGGGACGGGGCCCTGGGTGGCCCTCTGAGTTCCAACTGGGGCTCTGAGCCCTTCACTCAGCAGTCCCTTAAAGAGCAGTTCCCATATGCAAGGGGCACTGGCAAAAGGCGGAAGTTTCCCTTTGCTTCTGGTCTAGGACACCCAGAACAAGAGAGAATTCCTGCCTTAGCTCAGCACCAACGGCCCTCATTTTTATCTGAGATTCCCAGTACCTGCAGTTGAGAGCTGGAAGGGGTTGTGCACCTGCGTGCATGCAGGGACACTGGAGTCTGTGGACATTCACACCAGGACACGGTTTATGCCACAGTGTGTTCATGTCCCTGGTGACTGTGTGTTGATCATTGAGAACACGTGATGTCTGCACATGAAGGCGGAGCTACTGGCTGCCCACGACCCTCCTTACCTGAAAGCTCCACCTGGCTTTGTGCTGCACGCTGACTGTGATCATTAATGTGCCAGGAGGGGCAGATGCAGGATGACTGGTAACAACTAGGTCCTCTGAAACCACTCAGCCCTGGAGAATCTTACAGAAGCCCCACATGAGAACCCCTCCCATGCTGGTCGCTGGTGCTGATAGCCACTGGAGGTGTTCTTAGCACGTTCTGTCATCCTGGCTGCATATGGATCCCATTGGTAGTTTCATCAAAGTTACTGCCTCGTGGACCTCACTTCCCCAGTTCTTGATACTGTTTTGTGGGGCTGAGTGAATATCAGCAGTTTGAAAGCTCCCAGATTATTGTGATGAGCAGCTGTCTGTCTGAACCCTTCATTCTTCTAGCAGCCACCTCATCACCACTTGCCATCTCTCTCACCCAAGCACCCATAGCCACTATGCTGACCAGCTGTCCTGTTGCCTAGGGCTGAGGGAGGTCCCTTGGAAACACCAGCTCAGTTCTGGGAAATCGGGACACACACTCTAACCTGGCCTTCCAGTTTCCTACCAAGGATGGAGCTTTTGACCTAGCTCACAAGTTCTTCCTTTGCTTTCACTCCCCACAGGGAGGGCAGAAAGGATGATTGGAAATTGTGATGTCCAACTCCACAGAGGTTCCTTCGATACATGGCATTTATCTTGATGCCAGGTTCTTTTGGGTAAGTTGTGGGGCGTGGGTAGGCTGCAGCCCACAGCAGCTGTGCTGCCCAAACAGTTCTCCGGTAGGTGAAGTGCAATAAATTTATCCAAGTCCTGTTCCTGTCACGTTCAGCATTTAGTCTTAAGGAGGAGGTTTTCTTCCCCGGTGTAAACATGTGCCTCAGCACAGGCCCAGGGGTCGATTCCTGGAGTGATTTAGCAGAATAGCTGCATTTCCATGGTTTGGAGCTCCTGAGACCCTGAGCACACAGAGATGAGTCATAACTCATGCTGCTATCTACAAAATTGTGATTGCAATAGTGATTTATTTTTATTTTTTTGAGACAGGGTCTCTGTCGCCAATGCTGGCGTGCAGTGGTGTGATTTTGGCTCACTGCAACCTTGACCTCCTGGGCTCAAGCTATCCTCCCACTTCAGCCTTCTGAGTACCTGGGACTGTAGATGTGTACCACCACACTTGGCTGATTTTTTATTTTTGTTCTTGTAAAGATGAAATGAAGAAGCCATAGCCCAGGGTGATTCTGTGCAATGCTGCATATACCGGAACAGGCTGCATTTCCCCGAAGGAACTAGGTCCAGATCGCGGAAGAGTCTTGAGGTCTCAAACAGTCTGAGCAGAGCAGGTCCCAGAGCCCAGCGCTCCTAATGCCTGGCTCCTGTGCCAACCACAAACTCTCCATTCTCTTCTTTCCTCAGTCCCTAACAACCAGCATTTTATTTTGTGTCTTTGACTAAGTATATAGATTCTATATAAATGGAATCGTGTGGCATTTGCCTTTTTGTGACTGGCTTACTTCACTTAGCATAATACCCTCAAGACTTAGCATAGCATATTACAGAATTTCTAAAGCTGAGTAATACTCTTTTGCAAACACATGACGTTTTGCTTATCCATTTATCCACTGATGGATAATTGGATTATTTCCATGTTTTAGCTATTGCTATAAACAAAAGTGTACAAATATCTCTTTGAAACACTGTTTTCAATCCTTTTGAGTATCTACCCAGAAATATAATTACTGGATTATATGATAATTCTATTTTTAATGTTTTAAGGAACCACCATACTGTTTTCCTCTGCAGCTATGCCACTTTACATCCCAAAACAGTGCACAAAGGTTCCAATTTCTCCACATCTTCACAAGATTCGTTATTTTCTCTGTGTGTGTGTATGTGTGTGTGTGTGTGTTTTAATAGTAGCCATCCTAATGAGTGTGAAGTGGCATCGTGCAGTAGTTTTGATTTGCATTTCCCTAATGATTAGTGATGAAGCATATCTGTTCAAATGCTTATTGGCCATTTGTATATCTTCTTTAGAGAAATGTCTGCAAAAGTCCTTTGCTCATTTTTGAATCAGGTTTTTTTGTTGTTGTTGAGTTTGGGATGCTAGCTGTTTTGCCTATTTCTTGATCTGGTGTTGGTTACACAAATGAGTTGTGGTTGTGAAAATTTTACATAAGTGTGTTATTAATATGTCTTCCAAAATTGTATGAGATACCTGTAATTCTGGTGTCTTAATGCATATTATCAATAATAATTATAATTATTATGTTAATTTTTTGTGTATTACAGAAATAATAAAATTTTCTTGTCCATTGTGTCTTTAACTATGGCTGTTCTAAGACTTTTGCTATCCACAGACAATTATTGTTTTACTTTTTGATTCATCTCAAAAAGAGATTGATAATCTGCTGTAGACCAAAATTTGCTTCTATATGGAAATTCATGGAAAAGACTTGACAAGTATTCTTAAATACAGGTTTCTGAAGGGGGCCAAGATAGCCGAGTAGGAACAGCTCTGGTCTGAAGCTCCCAGTAAGACCAATGCAGAAGGCAGCTGATTTCTGCATTTCCAACTGAGGTACCCAGTTCATCTCACTGGGACTGGTTAGGCAGTGGGTGCAACCCACAGAGGGCAGGCAGAAGCAGGGTGGGATGTCACTTCACCCAGAAAGCGCAAGGACCTGGAGAACCTCCCTCCCCAAGCCAAAGGAAGCTGTGAGGGACTGTACTACCCAGCCAGCATACTAGGCTTTTCCCATGGTTTTTGTTATCTGCAGATCAGGAGATTCCCTCATATGCTTACACCACCAAGGCTCTGGGTTTCAAGCACAAGACTGAGTGGTTGTTTGGGCAGACACCGCATTAGCTGCAGGAATGTGTTTTCATATCCCAGTAGCACCTGGAACCCCAGCGAGATAGAATCGTTCACTCCCCTGGAAAGGGGGTTGAAGCCAGGGAGCCAAGTGGTCTTGCTCAGTGGGTCCCACTCCCATGGATCCCAGCAAGCTAAGAACCACTGGTTTGAAATTCTTGCTGCCAGCACAGCAGTCTGAAGTCAACCTGGGATGATTGAGCTTGCTGCAGTGAGGGGGGTCCGCCATTACTGAGGCTTTAGTAGGCGGTTTTCCCCTGTCAGTGCTAAGGAGGCTGGGAGGTCTGAGCTGGGCATGGCAAAGCAGCTGTGGCCAGACTGCTTCTCTAGATTCCTCCTCACTGGGCAGGGCATCTCAGGAGGAAAGGTAACAGCCCCAGTTAGAGGCTTACAGACAAAACCCCCATCTCCCTGGGACAGAGCACCTGGGGGAAAGGGCAGCTGTGGGTGCAGCTTCAGCAGATTTAATCATTCCTTCCTGCTGGCTCTGAAGAGAGCAGCTGGTCCTGACAAAAGGGATTCTCTCAGCACAGTGCACCAGCTCTGCTAAGGGACAGACTGTCTCCTCAAGTGGGTTCCTGACCCCCATGCCTCCTGATTGGGAGAGACCTCCCAACAGGGATTGACAGACACCTCATATAGAAGAGCTGTGGCTGGCATTAGGCCAGCGCCTCTCTGGAACAAAGTTTCCAGAGGAAGGAGCAAGCATTTATCTTTGCTGTTCTGCAGCCTCCACTGGTGATAACCAGGCAAACAGGGTCTGGAGTGGACCTCCAGCAAGCTGCAGCAGACCTACAGAAAAGTGGCCTATTAGAAGAAAAGCTAACAAACAGAAAGCAACATCAACATCAATATAAAGGACCCCCCCACAAAAGCCCCATTGAAAGGTCATCAGTCTCAAAGATCAAAGGTAGATAAATCCACAAAGACGAGGAAAAACCAGCGTAAAAATACTGAAAACTCCCAAAACCAGAATGCCTCTTATCCTCCAAACGATCACTTTTCTCTAGCAAGGGCACAAAACTGGACAGAGAATGAGATTGATGAATTGACAGAAGTAGGCTTCAGAAGCTGTGTAATGACAAACTCCTTGGAGCTAAAGGAGCATGTTCTAACACAATGCAAACAAACTAAGAACCTTGATAAAAAAATTACAGGAACTGCTAACTAGAATAACCAGTTTAGAGAGGGACATAAATGACTTGATGGAGCTGAAAAACACAGCACAAGAACTTTGTGAAGCATACACAAGTACCAATAGCTGAATCTATCAAGCAAAAGAAATGATATCAGAGATTGAAGATCAACTTATTGAAATAAGGCATGAAGACAAGATTAGAGAAAAAGGAACAAACAAAGCCTCCAAGAAATATGGTACTATGTGAAAAGACCAAACCTACGATTGATTGGGGTTCCTGAAAGTGACCCAAGGGAGAATGGAACCAAGTTGGAAAACACACATCAGAATATTAACCAGGAGAACTTCTCTAACCTAGTAACACAGTCCAACATTCAAATTCAGGAAATATAGAGAACACCACTAAGATACTCCTCAAGAAGAGCAACCCCAAGATACATAATCATAAGATTCTCCAGAGTTGAAATGAAGAAAAACTATTAAGGGCAGCCAGAGAGACAGGTCAGGTTACCTACAAAGGGAAGCCCATCAGAATAACAGTGGATCTCTCTGCAGAAACCTACAAGCCAGAAAAGAGTGGGGAGCAATATCAACATTCTTAAAGAAAAGAATTTTCAATCCAGATTATCATATCCAGCCAAACTAACCTTTATAAGCAAAGGAGAAATAAAACCCTATCCAGACAAGCAAATGCTGAGGGATTTTGTCACCACCAGGGCTGCCTTACGAGAGCTCCTGAAGGAAGCACTAAATATGCGGGGGAAAAAAACAGTACCAGCCACTGCAAAAACACACCAAAATATAAAGACCAATGATATTATGAAGAAACTACATCAATTAATGTCAACTAATGTGTAAAATAACCAGCTAGCATCGTGATGACAGGATCAAATTCACACATAACAATATTAACTTTAAGTGTAAATGGGCTAAATGTTCCAATTAAAAGACACAGACTGGGCTGAACACAGTGGGCCTCCCAGAAGTTTGGGAGGCTGAGGCGGGTAGATCACGAGGTCAGGAGTTTAAGACCAACCTGGCCCAGATGGTGAAACCCGTCTCTACTAAAAATACAAAAATTAGCTGGGCATGGTGGAGGGTGCCTGTAATCCCAGCTACTCAGGAGGCTGAGGCAGAGAATTGAGAATTGCTTGAACCCAGGAGGAGGAGATTGCAGTGAGCTGAGATCATACCACTGCATTCCAGCCTGGGCAACAGAGTGAGACTCCATCTCAAAACAAAACAAAACAAAAATGACACAGACAAATTGGGTAGAGTCAAGACCCATTGGTGTGCTGTATTCAGGAGATCCATATCACATACAAAGACACACATACGCTCAAAATAAAGGAATGGAGGAAGATTTACGAAGCAAATGGGAGGGAAAAAAGCAGGGGTTATTATCCTAGTCTCTGATAAAACAGATTTTAAACCATCAAAGATCAAAAAAGACAAAGATGGGCATTACATAATGGTAAAGGGGTCAATGCAACAAGAAGAGCTAACTATCCTAAATATATATGCACCCAATACAGGAGCACCCAGATTCATAAAACAAGTTCTTAGAGACCTACAAAGAGACTTAGACTACCACATGATATTAGTGGGAGATTTAACACCCCACTGTCAATATTAGACAGATCAATGAGACAGAAAATTAATAAGAATATTCAGGACTTGAATTCACGTCTGGACCAAGTGGACCTAGTGGACATCTACAGAACTCTCCACCCCAAATCAACAGAATATACATTCTTCTCAGAGCCACATAGCACTTATTCTAAAATCAACCCCATAAGTGGAAGTAAAACACTCCTCAGAAAATGCAAAAAAATGGAAATCCTAACAGTCTCTCAGAACACAGTGCAATCAAATTATAACTCAGGATTAAAAAACTCACTCAAAACCATACAACTATATGGAAATTGAACAACCTGCTCCTGAATGACTACTGGGTATATAACAATATTAAGGCAGAAAAAAAGAAGTTTTTTGAAACCAAAGAGAACAAAGAGACAACATACTGGAATTTCTGGGACAGAGCTCAAGCAGTGTTAAGTGGGAAATTTATAGCACTAAATGCCCACATTAGAAAGCTGGAAAGATAGGCCAGGCACGGTGGCTCAAGCCTGTAATCCCAGCACTTTGGGAGGCTGAGGCGGGCGGATCACAAGATCAAGAGATCGAGACCAACCTGGCCAACATGGTGAAACCCCATCTCTACTAAAAACACACACACAAAAATTAGCTGGGTGTGGTGGCGTGTGCCTGTAGTCCCAGCTACCTGGGAGGCTGAGGCAGGAGAATTACTTGAACCCAGGAGGCAGAGGTTGCAGTGAGCTGAGATCGTGCCACTGCACTCCAGCCTGGTGCCTGGTGACAGAGCAAGACTCTGTCTCAAAAAAAAAAAAAAAGAAAAAGAAAAAGAAAACGGGAAAGATCTAAAATTACCCCTTAACATCACAAGAAAACTGGAGAAGCAAGAGCAAACAAATTCAAAAGCTAGCAGAAGACAAAAAATAACTAAGATCAGAGCAGAACTGAAGGAGACAGAGACACAAAAGACCCTTCAAGAAATCAATGAATCCAGGAGGTGGTTTTTTGAGAAGATTAAACTAGAAAATCTAGAAGAAATGAATAAATTCCTGAACACATACACCCTCCCAAGACTAAATCAGCAAAAAGTTGAATCCCTGAATAGACCAGTAACAAGTTCTAAAATTGAGGTGGTAATTAATAGCCTACCAACTAAAAAAAAAAAAAAAAGGCCAGGACCAGATAGATTCACAGCCAAATTCTACCAGAGGTACAAAGAGGAGCTGGTACCATTCCTTCTGAAACTATTCCAAACAACAGAAAAGAGGGACTTCTCCCTAACTCATTTTATGAGACCAGCACCATTCTGATACCAAAACCTGGCAGAGACACAACAAACAAAGAAAACATCAGGCCAATATCCCTGATGAACATCGATGCAAACATCCTCAATAAAATCCTGGCAAACTGAATCTAGCAGCACAGCAAAAAGCTTATCCACTATGATCAAGTCGGCTTCATCCCTGGGATTCAAGGCTGGTTTAACATATGCAAATTAATAAATGTAATCCATCACATAAACAGAACCAATGACAAAAAGTACGTGATTATCTAAATAGATGCAGAAAAGACCTTCAATAAAACTTCCTTCATGCTAAAAACTCTTAATAAACTAGGCATTGATGGAACGTATCTCAAAATAATAACTATTTGTGACAAACCCATATTCAATATCATGCTAAATGTACAAAAGCTGGAAGCATTCCCTTTGAAAACTGGCACAAGACAAGGATGCCCTCTCTCACCACTCTTATTCAACATAGTATTGAAAGTTTTGGCCAGGGCAATCAGGCAAGATAAAGAAATAAAGGATATCTTATTTCTATTTGAAATAAAAGTATTCAAATAGGAAGAGAGGATGTCAAATTGTCTCTGTTTGCAGAAGATATTGTATATTTAGAAAACCTAGTTGTCTCAGCTCAAAAACTCCTTAAGCTAATAAGCAACTTCAGCAAAGTCTCAGGATACATAATCAATGTGCAAAAATCACAAGCATTCCTATACACCAACAATAGACAAGCAGAGAGCCAAATCATGAGTGAACTCCCATTTGCAGTTGCTACAAAGAAAATAAAATACCTAGAAATACAGCTCACAAGGGACATGAAGGACCTCTTCAAGGAGAAATACAAACCACTGCTCAAGGAAATAAGAGAGGACACAATCAAATGGAAACAAACAAATGGAAAATCATCTTATGCTCATGGATAGGAAGAATTAATATCATGAAAATGGTCATACTGCCCAAAGTAGTTTATAGATTCAATGCTATTCCCATCAAGTACCATTGCCTTTCTTCATAGAACTAGAAAAACTATAAATTTCATATGGAACCAAAAAAGAGCTCGTATAGCCAAGACAATCCTAGGCAAAAAGAACAAAACTGGAGGCATCACACTGCCTGACTTCAAACTATACTACAAGGCTACAGTAACCAAAACAGCATGGTACTGGTACCAAAACAGATAAATAGACCATGAAACAGAACAGAGACCTTAGAAATAACACCACACA
Organism: Cheracebus regulus; assembly: GCA_963574635.1. Lineage (NCBI taxonomy): Eukaryota > Metazoa > Chordata > Mammalia > Primates > Pitheciidae > Cheracebus > Cheracebus regulus. The sequence goes on along the minus strand of CAUYQU010080704.1, from coordinate 28,918 downwards.
TGAACAGTCATCATCTGATCTTTGACAAACCTGACAAAAACAAGCAATGGGGGAAATGATTCCCTATTTAATAACTGGTACTGGGAAAACAGCTAGCCATGTGCAGAAAACAGAAACTGGACCCCTTTCTTACACTTTATACAAAAATTAACTCAAGATGTATTAAAGATTTAAATGTAAAACCTCAAACCATAAAAACCCTAGAAGAGGCTGGGCGCAGTGGCTCACGTCTATAATCCCAGCACTTTGGGAGGCTGAGGTGAGTGGATTGCCTGAGGTCAGGAATTTGAGATCAGCCTGGCCAAACATAGTGAAACCCTGTCTCTACTAAAAATACAAAAATTAGCCAGGCATGGTGGTATGCACCTGTAGTCACAGCTACTTGGGAGGCTGAGGCACGAGAATTGCTTGAACCCAGGAGGCAGAGGTTGCAGTGAGCCGAGCTTGTCATTGCACTCCAGCTTGGGCAACAAGAGTGAAACTTTGTCTCAAAACAAAGCAAAACAAAACAAAAAACCCTAGAAGAAAACCTAGGCAATACCATTGAGGACATAGGCATAGGCAAAGACTTCATGATGAAAACACTAAAAACAATTGCAACAAAAGCCAAAACTGACAAATGAGATCTAATCAAACTAAAGAGCTTCTGCCACAGCAACAGAAACTATCATCAGAGTGAACAGGCAATCTACAGAAGGGGAGAAAATTTTTGCAAGCTACCCATCTGACAAAGGTCTAATATCCAGAATCTACAAGCAACTTAAACAAATTTACAAGAAAAAAACAAACAACTCAATCAAAAAGTGAGCAAAGGATAAGAACAGTCATTTCTCAAAAGAAGACATTTATGTGGCCAACAAACATATGAAACAAAAAAAGCTCATCATCACTGGTCATTAGAGAAATGCAAATCAAAACCACAATAAGATACCATCTCATACCAGTCAGAATGGTGATTATTAAAAAGTCAGGAAACAACAGTTGCTGGTGAGGCTGTGGAGAAATAGGAATGCTTTTGCACTGTTGGTGGGAGTGTAAATTAGTTCAACCATTGTGGAAGACAATGTGGAATTCCTCAAGGATCTAGAATCAGAAATATCATTTGACCCAGCAAACCCATTATATATTTATATATAAAGGGTTTATAATCAAAGGATTATAAATCATTCTACTATAAAGATACATGCACAAATATGTTTATTGCAGCACTGTTTACAATAGCAAAGCCTACTTGGAATCAACCCAAATGCCCATCAATGATAGACTGGATAAAGAAAATGTGGCACATATACACCATAGAATACTACACAGCCATAAAAAAGAATGAGTTCATGTTCTTTGCAGGGACATGGATAAAGCTGGAAACCATCATTCTCAGCAAACTAACACAGGAACAGAAAGCCAAACAACACATGTTCTCACTCTTACGTGGGAGTTGAACAGAGAAAACAAATGGACACAGGGAGGGGAACATCACACACCAGGACCTGTCAGGGAGTGGGAGGCAAAGGGATGGAGAGCATTAGAACAAATACCTAATGCATGTGGGGCTTAAAACCTGGATGGCAGGTTGATAGGTGCAGCAAACCACCATGGCACACATATACCTATGTAACAAACCTGCATGTTCTGCACACATATCCCAGAATCTAAAGTAAAATAAAAAAAAAAATACAGGTTTCTGAAAACTTTGGAAAGCATACCATTAGTTTAGAAAAAACTTCCAGTACTGTAATTAAAAAGCTGAGGCTGGGAGCAGTGGCTCACATCTATAATTCCAGCACTTTGGAAGGTGGAGGTCAGTGGATTGCTTGACCCACAGGAGTTCAAGACCAGCCTGGGCAACATGGTGAAATCTTGTCTGTATAAAAAATACAAAAATTAGCCAGGCATGGTGGCATGTGCATGTGGTCCCAGCTACTTGGGAGACTGAGGTGGAAGGATCCATTGAGCCTGATAGTTCAGGGCTACAGTGAGCTGTGTTTGTGCCACTGCACTGCAGCCAGGACAAGAGCAAAACCCTTTATCAAAACAATCAAAAAAAGCTGATGCATTCATGAGGATTGCTAACTCTATATCAAACAGAACAAGAGTTAATTACATGGGACTGAACTAATAGAAGACTGAAATAACTTGTTTTACTTTTGTGTTTGAAACGTTGCTGATTCTTTCATTTTCCAGAGTCAAGAAAACTTTTTTTTTTTTTTTTTGAGACAGAGTCTCACTCTGTTGCCCAGGCTGGAGTGCAGTGGAGCAATCTTGGCTCACTGCAACCTCTACCTCACAGGTTCAAGTGATTCTCCAGCCTTAGCCTCCTGAATAGCTGGGATTACAGGTGTGTGCTATCATGCCCAGCTAATTTTTGTATTTTTTAGTAGAGACAGGGTTTTGCCATATTGGCCAGGCTGGTCTCAAACTCCAGACCTCAGGTGATCCACCTGCCTTGGCTTCCCAAAGTGCTAGGATTACAGGTGTGAGCCACTGCACCCAGCCAACTTTTTTCTTTTGAACTGTTTATAGCACACAACAAGTTCAGTAAAGTATACTCTTTTGAGCAGTATTTGAAGCATATTTATTTCTCTCTAGCTGATTTCTCCAGAATTTGGAAACTATTTGTGAGTATTATTAATTTATGGCAACATGGTTATTTGCATAAGTTCAGTAAGAATCTGTTTTCTTTTGTAACAGGACACAATTAGAGACATTGGTTATTTTACCAAGGCTTTAATTGGAATTGTATATATTCAGACATGACCAGAAAGCTTTGAGAAATGGAGGTTGACTTTATAGAGCTGATAAAAATCCACTGGAAAGACTGGCCTATTACCTTGTCTATGGAATTCCTTTACAAATTTCCTGACCTATAGTAAGTAAAGGATGTCGCTTTCTAACAAGCCTGGGAACCTCGAGTTATTTTGAGACCTCAAGAAGAGAGAAATTTTTTTGAGTTGAGATGTTACTCCTTCTCCCAGGCTGGAGTGCAATGGCATGATCACAGTTCTTATAGCCTCAACCTCCTAGACTCAAGTGATTCTCCTACCTCAGCTCCCCAAGTAGCAGGGACCACAGGCATGTGCTGCCACCCCTGGCTAATTTTGATTGATTGACTGATTGATTGATTGTCTCCCTATGTTGCCCATGCTGGTCTTGAACTCCTGGGTTCAAGTGATCATCCTGCCTCAGGCTTCCAAAGTGCTGAGATTATATGTGTGATCCACTGCTCCTGGCCTGAGAAGAAAGGAATGTTACCAATTCATACAGGTATCTGCAGGCACAGATAAAACCTTGGATTGGCTAACCTCGAGAGGCTTTTTAAAAAGTCTAATCTGAGATTCCTTAGGAAAAGTTTCAGCAAAGCCAGTTGAAAAGGGGCCTTGTCTGGTCACGGTGGCTCACACCTGTAATCCCAGTGCTTTAGGAGGCTGAGATGGGAGGATTGCCTGAGGACAGGAGTTCAAGACCAGCCTGGGTAACATGGCAAGACCCCCATTTCCACCAAAAATAAATTAACTGGGCCTGGTGGCGTATACCTGAAGTCCTAGCTACTCAAGGCTGAGGTGGGAGGATTGCTTGAGCCCAAGATGTTGAGGCGCTGTGAGCCATGGTTGTGCCACTTCACGTAGCCTAGGTGACAGATAATTAAAAATTTTTTTAAAATCCTATATGGCCCTATCATTATTTTAGCTGTGCCTTATGCAAATAATCAGGCCAAGGATTATGAGACTAAAACATATTTTGCAAATAAATTGGTACTAATATGATTTGTCTTTCGTAGAAATTGGGAACTGGAGAGAAAAAAAACACATATGTTTCAAAAGAAAGTATAGTACACCTGTTATTAGATTCTAGCCTTGTTCATTATTATTATTTGTGAGATGAAGTCTTGCTCTGTTGCCCAGGCTGGAGTGCACTGGCACAATCTCAGCTCACTGCAACCTTCACTTCCTCGGTTCAAGTGATTCTCCTGTTTCAGCCTCCTGAGTAGCTGGGATTACAGGCGTGTGCCACCATGGCCAGGTAACTTGTTTTGTTTTGAGAAGGAGTTTTACTCTTGGTGCCCAGCTAGAGTGCAATGGTGTGATCTTGGCTCACTGCAACCTCTGCCTCCTAGGTTCAAGCAATTCTCCTGTCTCAGCCTCCTGAATAGTTGGGATTACCGGCATGCACCACCACACCCAGCTGATTTTTGTATTTTTACTAGCGACAGGGTTTCACCATGTTGGTCAGGCTGGTCTCAAACTCCTGACCTCAGGTGATCTGCCTGCCTTGGCCCCCCAAATTGCTAGGATTAAAGGCATAAGCCACTGTGCCCAGCCTTAATTTTTGTATTTTTAGTAGAGATGGAGTTTGTCCATGTCATTCAGGCTGGTCTCGAATTCCTAGCCTCAAGTGATCTGCCCACTTTGGCCTCCCAAAGTATTGGGATTACAGGCATGAGCCACCACACCCAGCTTAGCTCCTAAAATTAAAGTCTGTTTGATTCCATGTGGGTAATGCCCATCACAAGCTTAGATTGGAGCACAGGTGCAGAATAAAGACAAGACTCATTCTTCTACCTACCCAGAGACACCCGCATACTTGACTCTTCCTTTACTCTCCTTTTTTTCCCAAACATCCAATTTATCGTATGTAAAATTAACATAACATAATGTAGATTAACCAGGCAGTAACTAGAGTCTCACAGGAATGTAGCCATCCGCCTTACTTTCTGTCTGCCCTTTTTCCTAAGTGCCTTCCCCACATTTAAGGAAGTGTGTAAATGCTAAATCCCCTGAAACTCTTTTGAGAAAAGCAGTCACAGATATGCCTGTGGCTTGTGTTTTTCCCAGATGCACCCTAAAGCTGCTTTAATAAACCTCAATGATTGAGATTTATGCCTCGGTCACTTGATTCAGATATCAGAAGGACCCATGGGAAGAAGCAAAGAGGAAGGTCTGTTGGAAGAGGGGGCGGGGCCCAGCCTTCTCCCAGAAAATGGACACTTTAGGTGGTCATGAATTGCAGGGCTATTGGGACTGGGGTAAGTAAGGAGGAAGGGAACAAGACGAAGGCCCCAAGGAGAAGGGGAAGCAGGGAGGAGAAATGGGAAATGGGCCATGCCCTGTCCTCCCCTCCTCCAGTGCCCCTGCCCCTCCCCAACCTCAGAATTCCCATTGCTCCTTGAGAACTCGGACACTAGCTTCCCCACCAAGGCCTCTGGGGTTTCTGTGGCTGACATTCATTTCCTCCTTCCTCTGCACTTCCTCAGCCTGTCCATTCTCGGCCACACTGACTTGGAGTCTGGTCAGCTGCTTGTATGCCTGTCTCACCCAGTTAACTTAAATTCCTTGGGGACAGGCACAATGCATTCTTATTTTCCACACCACAGCTCCAGTTACTGTGATTGACAACCAGAAATATTGGTTTGGAGTCAATTATCTCAGGGATGCAGCTCAAAGTAAATGTGTTTTGTATAGAGTGGGTACAGGGACGCCTTAATGAGGAAGAAGCAAGTCCCAAGAGGAGCAAGGAAAACGAGCTGCAACCACTTTGCCTTTCAGATAACGAATTAGAGCGGTTGTTATTGAATCTGCCCACCAGAGGGTGACCCAGGCAAAAAGATCTTGAGGCTACACTTCAGCCCTGTGACCTATCTTCCCCCAAATTCTGAGATCCTTGCTGCCTCCAGAAACAGCAGGCACTTAAGTCCAATGCAGCTTGCCAGAATTTCAGGGATTGAAGTTTTATAGTTTGCTGGCATTTCCTTCAGGGGAGCAGAGGCAAGAAAATAATCAAATCGATGGTCTGCTGTTTGCTGGATGAAGAATGAGACTGCCTAAAGGTAATGTGTTTAGTACAAAGGTGTCATAAGCTCTGAGCTGGCCCCTGCTTTACCAGTTTCTGGAAGTGTGACACTAAAGCAACCATCCTCTTTTCTGGGCCTGGTTTTCCTCTATAAAATGTCAACTCAGGTTCCAGCCTGTCATGGGATGTCATCAGCCTTTACAACCTACCTGGGCTATGCCCCTGCAATTAAGTGCTCATTGGAAGCTTCGTCCCCTGCTTTTCCACCTCTCTTAGGGAACCATAGTCATAGAAACCAGCACTTGCTGTAGTAGGAACTGCTAATATCTTGGACATTCCTCATATTATTTCCGAGACCAACCAGGAATAACCAGAGGAGTGAGACATTGGAAAAGTGAAAGAAGCTAGGGCATTCTTCAGCAGTGAGCCTAAAGTCTGTACATGCAATAGCATACTATTCATGCAAATTCTTGCAAAATGCAAAGCTGATGCCATATGACTTATGACTTATTCTTGTGTATAACAGTAGAACAACATGCAACTGAAGAAACCACTACTCAGGATGGAAGTAGCCTTGGAAGGGAGGCAAGGAATGGTGAGGGGGAGAGAATGAGCTGTTTCTATAACGTTTCAGTTCATAAGAGAGACGGATGGACTTCAAGCATCTATGGTAAAATGTCAACTCAGATAAATCTGATTAGTTTCAAATTATTTTCTATAATCCTATGTTTGACTCATTCTTTTAATTAAAAAGAAAAAATATTTTAAGTAAATTAAGGCTTTCCTTTTGGCGGAAAGCCATGGCAAGATGGCCATGCAAATTTCCAAGAAGAGGAAGTTTGTTGCTGATGGCATCTTCAAAGCTGAACTGAATGAGTTTGTTACTCAGGAGCTGGCTGAAGATGGCTACTCTGGAGTTGAGGGGCAAGTTACACCAATCAGGACAGAAATCATTATCTCAGCCACCAGAACACAAATGTTCTTGGTGAGAAGGGCCAGCGGATTCCAGAACTGACTGCTATAGTTCAGAAGAGGTTTGGCTTTCCAGAGGGCGATGTAGAGCTTTATGCTGAAAAGGTGGCCACGAGAGGTCTGTGCACCATTGCCAAGACAGCGTCTCTGCGTTACAATCTCCTAGGAGGGCTTGCTGTGCTGAGGGCCTGCTGTGGTGTGCTGTGGTTCATCATGGAGAGTGGGGCCAAAGGCTGCGAAGTGGTGGTGTTTAGGAAACTCTGAGGACAGAGAGCTAAATCCATTAAGTGTGTGGATGGCCTGATGATCCACAGCGGAGACCCTGTTAACTACTACATCGACACTGCCACGCACCATGTGTTGCTCAGACGGGGTGTGCTGGGCATCAAGGTGAAGACCATGCTGCCTGGGAACCAACTGGTAAGACTGGCCCTAAGAAGCCCCTGCCTGACCACGTGAGCATCAGGGAACCCAAAGATGAGATACTGCTCACCACCCCCATCTCAGAACAGAAAGATGGGAAGCCAGAGCTGCCTGCCATGCTCCAGCCAGTCTCCACATGTAAAAGTCTCCTTGGCAGCTGTATTCTGGAGTCTGGATGTTGCTCTGTAAAGACCTTTAATACAATTTGTACAAAGTAACTAACTAAGTAAATAATTTAAAAAATAATAGAGCTCGCCAGCCCCTTAGAGCACATCTTGGTCTAGGGTAGTTTCTTTAGCAGAGCTTTCTGTAGATACAGACGTGCATTCACAAAGTATCTTTAGGTTTCCCAGGCCCAGGAGGGGCGGGATAATACTAAGGGAGGAGGGACCTGCTCTAACCAGCCCTGTAGCTCTGCAAATCTTTGGGGCTTTGTCCTCATCTGTAAATAGGGAAGAAGTTTGTCCAATTTACCTCACTCAGTTATAATGTGCATCAGATGAAATGACATTTGTAAAAACACCTTGAAAATACAACATGATGTAAGCAAGTATTATTTAGTTGTCAAGCTCTAAGTCCTGAGGGCTCGTTTATATTAACAACAGTAATAACAATAACAATGCAGGCTGGGTCTAGAGGCTCACGCCTGTAATCCCAGCACTTTGGGAGGCAGAGGCATGCAGATCACAAGGTAGGAGTTCAAGAGCAGACTGGCCAATATGGTGAAACCCCATCTCTACTAAAAATACAAAAATTAGCCAGGTGTGGTGGCATGTGCCTGTAGCCTCAGCTACTCGGGAGGCTGGGGCAGAAGAATCACTTGAACCCGAGAGGTGGAGGCTGCAGTGAGCCAAGATTGCGCCACTGTACTCAGCCTGGGTGACAGAGTGAGACTGTAAAATAATAATATTGTAAAATAATAATAATGCAATAACAAAGGAAGAAATAAAAGGAGGATGTGTAATGTGGCAAGGAGGGAAGGAAAAATGAAGAAAGAAGAAAAACCTACCAAAGATAGCCAAGAAGATAGCTTCCCGTCTCAGACACTGACTTGAGGGCTTTCAAAAAATGGAAATTACACTTCACAAAAAAATAACCTCAATGGTCATTGTCATTAGAATTCAGAACAATATTTATATGGTTCCCTGTGGTGAGTCAACAATTATTTTTGGTGGAAGCCACAGGGCTTCAATTTTCAGAATTTAAATAATGAACATAGCGACACCACCAAAGAAACATTCATTAAATATCAATATAAAATACAGTGGAAGCAAAAGAGAAAAACAGCAAGCTGCTCATTGCAGTGTTTCCGACCGAGACTCTGTTCTGCAAACTCTGAGGGAGCGGCATAGATTGAGCTGTTACTTGAGACTTGGGTTAAACACAGTAGGCTGTAGACTTTCCAGGGCAGATCAAGTCAATTTGTATTCTGAAAACCTGGCACTGCCTAAGAAAATCCAAACCCATCAGACAGAAGCTTTGCAGGAGTGAAGTTAATGGCATTAAAGAGTGCTCAGAGACTCACCCATAGAGATGTTCTGATAGCTGATGCCAGGGACAGCAAAAAGCGAATGTTCAGTGGGGTAGTTAACTAAGCCCCTCTCAATCTTCTTGAGCCCATCCTCTGCTCACTGGTCCCCATTTTATAACCATGCTCAAGGAGCCTAGGCTTCTCTGCTTCTCTTATGACATGCTTAATATCACTACTTTATCCGTTCTGTACTGTTGCAGGCTGAAGGGGACATTCCACTTAGAGGGATCCACAGATTCGAGAGGCTGCTTGGAGAGGGCAGCACAGTAAGGTACAAGGATTTTGCCATCAGACAGGTCTGGACTTAAGTCCCAATTTCTGCATGTGGTAACCAGTCTGCAAGACAGCCTGCAATGATTCCTGCCCCTCATATTCATGTCCTTGTTAGTTCCCTTACACATTGAATCAGGGCTGGCTCTGGGTGACCAATAGAATACGGAGGAAGTGATGGAGTATGAATTCCAAGGCTAGGTCACAAAAGGCATTGTACCTTCCACCTCTTAGGTCTCTCTCTCTAGAGAAGCCAGCCACCACTCTGCAAGGACTCTCAAGCAGCTCCATCTACAGATTCACATGGAGAAGAGTTAAGGGCTCCTGCCAATCACCAGCACCACTTTGCCAACCTTGTAAGTGAGCCACCTTAGAACTGGAGCCTCCAGCTCCGACTGACATTTGACTGCAACTTCATGAGTGACCCTGAGTTTGAACCACCCAGCTGAGCTGCTTCTGAGCTAACCCACTGAAATCGTGAGAAATAATCATTATTGTTTTAAATCCTAAATTTTGGAGTGATATATAGCCATATTAACAAGTCTAAGTATTGGGGGCATTTAGGCTGATATTCACTTGGGAGGTGCCTATACAGCTGTATCAATTGTTCAATCATTTAAATATTTCTTGGTAAAAAGCCCTGTGCTTGAATTGAGCTGATCTTGAATTACAAGCTCCCTGAGGTTGTAATTCAACCCAAGTTGCCTCTTCAAGGAGGCCTGGAAAAGGACCTATAAAAAGGACCAAAGTGTTCAGAAGACCAGACATCCTTACCCGAATGTAAGGCTCTCTCCCTGCAGGATGGCATTGCTAACAGGAGGGACCGTGTATTCGTTCATTTTCGTACTGCTATGAAGAAATAGCTGAGCCTAGGTAACTTATAAAGAAAAGACATTTAATTGGCTCATGAATCCACAGGCTGTATAGGAAACATTGCTGGGGAGGCCTCAGGAAACTTAAAATCGTGGTATAAGGGGAAGCACGGAGAAGGGGAAGCAGGCTGGAGAAGGAGGAAGAGAGAGGGGGAAGATGCTACATAATTGTAAACAACCAGGTCTTGTGAGAACGCTAACATGAGAACAGCACTTGAAGGATGGTGCCAGACCATTAGAAAGTGCTCCTGTGTCCAATCACTTCTCGCCAGGCCCCACCTCCAACATTGCGGGTTACAGCTGAACACGAGATTTGGGTGGAGACACAAATCCAAACCATATCAGATGGTAATGAATAAGAAGGAGCAGCCCAGTATCCAGCACAAAGGCCCTCAGTAAACAGAAGACTCAGAAGCGGGCCCCCCATCTCAGGAGCACTGATTGGCCTGCCCTTCTTTCCTTCAACCTCCTGGAGGGCAGGGTGTGTGTCTTCTCTATCTGTACCCCGAGCCCCTAGTCCCCATGGCTGGTAGGCACTTCGTGAACTCATTACTCCAACATTAGAAGTAGAGAACCAGGTGCTGTGGATAAAGAGTGGCTAAAAACAAGAATAAGACTCTTTAAGCAGGTGTTATAGAAACACAACCAAATGTGTTCTTAGAGATGAGTTGTACCTTTAAGCTTTCCTTGGCCTTTTAATATGACTGCTACTGTTTTAGCATATGTCAAAATAATTGACCAAGATGGGCAAAAAGTCACTACGAATGAAAGCACTTCCATTAAGGAATATTTTATTTTCCATGAGGTCTTTGAGAGCTTAGAGAGAAATTGAAGCGATAGCAAAATAAGAGAGAGGAGACTGCTGCAATTAAATGTGATTTACCACAACTTAAGTATCACTTTCAGATAGTGTGAAATTAAAGCATTTAAGAAGATTGCTGAAAATAGGAGACTTTTTTCTTATCTAAGTGAAATGTTGGCACAGAAGGCCTCCAAAGGAAACTGTCAGATGCTGCTTTATGTGCTTGGCATGTTTGTGCCTAACATCTCCTTTGTGTTTTTGAATTTTACATTGTCTGCAAAATTGTCACTTCATTAAAACTGCCTCAGAAACTTCCTTTTAAATGATGGTGGTAGCTGTCAGTCTGCCTCTGTGCTGCCTTATTCACATTTTAGAAATGCAGGAGTTATTTTCAAAAATACCTTTTTATTTAATGTTGAGTTTTGTATGTCTTCAGGAAAAATATTGGTTAGTCCGGGAAGTCAGAGGGATGACTTTAAAATCAGTATATTTAATATATCTCCTTGTTTAAACTGTTAGGAGCCAAAAGTTCCTAAAGTTTGACCTCATTGCAGTGATATATGCCATAAATCTCCAATATAATTTTGTTTTAGCTTTGACAATAATCTCTTACAATTTGGGATTTAATAGAATTTGAGTAAGAGTGTATATAGAATATCCTTTATTTCTTTCTCTTGCCTTATTGCCCTGGGTAGAACTTCCAATACTGTGCTGGATAGGACTGGTGAGAGAGAGCGTCCTTGTCTTGTGCCAGTTTTCAAGAGGAATGCTTTCAGCTTTGGCCCATTCAGTATGATACTGGATGTCAGTTTGTCATAAATGGCTCTTATTATTTTGAAGTACGTTTCCTCAGTACCTAATTTATTGAGAGTTTTTAACATGAAGGGATTTTGAATTTTATTGAAAACCTTTTCTGTGTCTATTGAGATAATCATTTGGTTTTGTCTTTAGATGTCTTTATGTGATGGATTACGTTTATTGATTTGCAAATGTTGGACCAGCCTTGTATGCCAGGGATGAAGCTAACTTGATCGTGGTGGATAAGCTTTTCGATGAGCTGCTGTAATTGGTTTGCCAGTATTTTAGTGACAATTTTTGCGTCAATTTTTATCAGGCATATTGGCCTGAGGTTTTCTTTTTTTGTTTTATTTCTGCCAGGTTTTGGTATCAGGATGATGCTGGCCTTATAGAATGAGTTAGAGAGAAGTCTCTCCTTTTCAATTATTTGGAATAGTTTCAGAAGAAAGGATATCAACTCTTCTTTGTATTTCTGGTAGAATTCAGCTGTGAATCCATCTGGTCCTGGGCTGTTTTTGATTGGTAGGCTATTTATTATTGCCTCAATTTCAGAACTTGTTGTTGTTCTATTCAGGGATTCAACTTCTTCTTGTTTCAGTCTTGGGAGGGTGTATGTGTCCAGGAATTTATCCATTTCTTCTAGATTTTCTAGTTATTTGCATAGATGTGTTTACAGTATTCTCTGATGGTTGTTTGTATTTCTGTGGGGTCAGTTGTGACGTCCCCTTTATCATTTTTTATTGTGTCTATTTGATTATTTTCTGTTTTCTTAGAGGAAGTCAAATTGTTTGCAGGGGGCATGATCCTATATCTAGAGAACCCCTTCATCTCAGCCCCAAAGCTTCTTAAGCTGATAAGCAACTTCAGCAAAGTCTCAGGATACAAAATCAATGTGCAAAATCCCCAAGCATTCTTATATACCACCAACAGACAAGCAGAGAGCCAAATCATGAATGAACTTCCATTCACAATTGTTACAAAGAGAATAAAATTCCTAGGAATACAGCTAACAAGGGAAGTGGCAGGAGCAACCAGTCCCTGCATGCACACAGCAGCCGGCATGGCACACTACGACTTCAAGAAAATTACAGTGGTGCCGTCTGCCAAGGACTTTATTGACCTGAAGTTCTCAAAGACTCAATGAAACACTCCCGCTGTTATTCATAGACATTACCAAATTCATCGCATTGGGCATTTTTACATGAGAAAAGTCAAATTTACTCAACAGAATTACCGTGATAGACTTTCACAAATTCTAGCAGATTTCCCTAAGCTGGATGACATTCATCCGTTCTGTGCTGATTTGATGAATATTCTTTATAACAAGATCACTACAATTTGGCTCTGGGGCAAATAAATGTTGCCAAAAATTTAGTGGACAATGTTGCTAAAGATTACGTTCGGCTGATAAAGTCAGCGACTCTCTCTACTGCTGCAAGCAGCTGAAGCATGCAGCCCGGGGGCGGATGTGCACCGTGATCAAGAGGCAGAAGCAGAGTTTGGAGTATTTGGAGCAAGTGCATCAGCATTTATTCCATTTGCCAACCATTGATCCAAATACCAGGACTCTGCTTTGGTGTGGGTACCCAAATGTTGGGAAGTCCAGCTTCATCAAGAAGGTGACGAGAGCAGATGTGGATGTCTGACCCTATGCATTCACAACCAAGTCTCTGTTTGTTGGGCACCTGGATTTTAAGTATCTATGTTGGCAGGCTGTAGATGCTCCTGGGACCCTGGACCACCCTCTGGAGGACAGGAACACTATTGTGATGCAGGCTATCACCACCCTGGCCCACCTCTGTGCTGTGGTCCTGTACATGATGGATTTGTCTGAGCAGTGTGGGCACAGGCTGTGGGAGCAGCTAGAACTCTTCCAGAACATCGTACCTCTCTTCATCAACAAGCCTCTTATAGTTGTAGCCAACAAGTGTGATGTGAAGAGAATAGCTGAACTTTCTGAAGATGATCAGAGAATATTTACAGATTTGCAGTCTGAAGGATTCCCTGTAAGAGAGACCAGCACCCTGACTGAGGAAGGTGTTTAAGTTAAGACAAAGGCTTGCCATAGGCTTTTGGCTCATCGAGTGGAAATCAAAATGAAGAGAAATAAAGTGAATGAGGCACTGAATAGACTGCACCTGGCTGTCCCAACCAGGAGGGACGATAAAGAGAGGCCCCCTTTGATCTCTGAAGGAGTGGTGGCATGCAGGGAGAGGATGGAAATCGAGGAGCCCAAGAAGAAGAGGGAACGAGATCTTGAGCTGGAAGTGGGAGATGATTATATTTTGGATCTTCAGAAGTACTGGAATTTAGTGAATTCGTCTGAAAAACATGATAGATACCAGAAATCTGGGAAGGCCATAATATAGTTGATTATATTGATCCAGCCATCATGAAGAAATTGGAAGAATTAGAAAAAGAAGACCTGAGAACAGCTGCCAGAGAGTATGACAGTGACTCTGAGAGTGAAGATGAGGAGATGCTGGAAATCCAACAGCAGGCAAAGCAGATTAGAGAGAAAAAGAAGTCGAAAATTCTGGAGTCCAAAGAAAAGAATACACAGGGACCCAGGATGCCTCGAACTGCTAAGAAGGTTCAGAGAACACTTTTGGAGACTGAGTCGCGTAGTCATGGTGTTGACATGGACAATAAAGACGACGCCCACTACGCAGTCCAGGCAAGACGACCCCGGAGCGTCACTAGGAAAAGAAAGGGGAAGACTCTGCTCCCACCTCCTCTGTGGCCCAGAGTCGGAGTTGCACTCTAACTCTGCGTGACATTTCTGGTCTTTGGGATGTCAAGATGGTGAAGAAAGCCAAGACTATGATGAAGAATGCTCAGAAGAAGATGAATCGGTTAGGGAAGAAAGGGGAGGCGGATAGACATGTGTCTGATATCAAGCACAAGCACTTACTCTCTGGAAAGAGGAAAGCTGGCAAAAAGGACAGGAGATAGGGTCCCTGCCATTGGTGCGGCTCAGTGAGGCTGTTGCTATTTATTTGCTGACTTGGTGCAGTATGGTTTCATGAAGTTGGGGTTATCTATAAACTGAAAAAGACAAAGAAAATAAGTAAAGCACTTGTTGCTTTGCTGAAAACTATGGTTAATCCTATATAGATGTGGGAAATGTTTGTCACTGCATAATATTACAAATATTTTGAGTAGACAATGTTTCTACATTTAATGGAATATCTATCAATTGCTTCAGATTTTCAGAACTGGGAAGATTTACTGGTGCAACTAGGTTATTTTAAGGAGAAAAAACTTATTTTCTTTAGTAAGAGCTTGGGAGCAAACACATTTATGAGTGTGTCAGAATCCCATGCTTAAAATACCCCCTTAAATTATTTTCTAGTCTTTTTGTACAATGTCTCATTGTAATCTGTCTTCAACTATTTTATCCAAAATAAACCTCCAGAAGAAAGCAAAACAAACAAACAAACAAACAAAAAAACAAGAACAAGGGAAGTGAAGGACCTCTTCAAGGAGAAGGACAAACCTCTACTCAAGGAAATCAAAGAGAACACAAACAAATGCAAAAACGTTCCTTGCTCATGGATAGGAAGAATCAATGTCATGCAATTGGCCATACTGCCCAAAGTAAATTATAGATTAAATGCTATTCCCATTGAACTACCATTGACGTTCTTCACAGAATGAGAAGAAACTATTTTGAAATTCAGATGTAACCAAAAATGGTCTCATATAGCCAAGATAATCCTCAGGAAAAAGAACAAAGCTGCAGGCATCATGCTCCCAGACTTCAAACTATACTACAAGGCTACAATAACTACACAGCATGGTATTGGCACAAAAAGAAACACATGGACAAATGGAACAAAATAGAGAACTCAGAAATAAGGCCACACCTCTACAACCATCTGATCTTTGAAAACCTGACAAAAGCAATGGGGAAAGGATTCCCTACTTAATAAATGGTGGTGGGAGGACTGGCTAGCCATATGCAGAAAATTGAAACTGAACCCCTTCCTTACACTTTATACAAAAATTAACTCAAGATGGATCTAAAGACCTAAATCTAAAACTCAAAACTGTAAAAACCCTAGAAGAAAATCTAGGCAATACCATTCAGAGCATAGGCATAGGTAAATATTTCATGATGAAATCACCAAAAATAATTGCAACAAAAGCAAAAATTGACAAATGGGGTCTAATTAAACTAAAGAACTTCTGCACAGCAAAAGAAACTATCATTAGAGGCCAGGCATGGTGGCTCATGCCTGTAATCCCAGCACATTGGGAGGCCGAGGAGGGCAGATCACGAGGTCAGGAGTTAGAGAGCAGCCTGGCCAACCTGGTGAAACCCCATCTCTACTAAAGATACAAAACATTAGCCAGGCGTGGTGGTGTGTGCCTGTAATCTCAGCTACTCAGCAGGCTGAGGCAGGAGAATCACTTGAACCCAGGAGGCTGAGGTTGCAGTGAGCCGAGATCGTGCCATTGCACTCCACCCTGGGCAACAAGAGCAAAACACTGCCTAAAAAAAGAGAGAGAGATTCAGGCCAGGCGTGGTGGCTCACGCCTGTAATCCAAGCACTTTGGAGGCCAAGGTGGGGGGATCACCTGAGGTCGAGTTCAAGACCAGCCTGACCAACATGGTGAAACCCCATCTTAAAAAAAAAAAAAAAGAGAGAGAGAGAGATTCAGCCTGGGGTTTAAAAAATTAGTATGATTTACTCCAGGCTGAAGTCAAGGCTTGGTGTGGTTCAACTGCCTAAAGTTTATTTCACAGGAGAAAATAAAGTAGAGATTTAAAAGTAGTGGTCAGAAAGGAGAACTTTTTCTTTTCTTTTGAGACAGATGCTCTGTCACCCAGTCTGGAGTGCAGTGGCACAATCTCGGCTCACTGCAACCTCTGCCCCTTGGGTTCAAGCAATTCTCTTGCCTCAGCCACTGGAGTAGCTGGGATTGCTGGTATCTGCCACCACACTGGCTAATTTTTGTATTTTTAGTGGAGATGGGGTTTCACCATGTTGGCTAGGCTGGTCTCAAACTCCTGACCTCACATAATCCACCTGCCTCAGCCTCCCAAAGTGCTGGGATTACAGGCACAAGCCACCATGCCCAGCCAGAACATTTTTGTAATTAGCAAAAGCCAAGGTGAATTGCAGCTAATAGACTGCATGAACAATATTGATAAAATATGTGGGATATGAACACTTTATTGATGCCAATTTACATCAGATCTTATATTTATATAGAATGTTAATATTTTATCTTTTATTCTATAACTTGCTCTTTTCTAAACAAGTGAAATACATTTTTATGTATATACATATGAACATGAAGGTCCTTTTGTATTGATATAACACCCAATTGTTTGTGTGTTAAAAATGATGATGTTCAACCCCATTGAAGTGAGGGGGGCAGAAAGATGCTGACCTCGGTAACTTTGGAAATGTTTCAGTGTGTAACACTACAGGTGAAAAGAACTGAATGTAAGCACTATACTGCAGTTGATAACTTTGCTTCCCATGGGTCAATAATTATGACATGGCTATACATATGTATTGGAATTAAATAATTGAGTAAATGAATGGCAAATGTTGGGAACAAGAATTCTCCCTTTTGAGGTGAAGCTTTACAGGCAAGCAAGGGGATTAGGAGAATAGAATGATCTGTGTGGTAACGGATTAGAGAGATCAGTAGGAACTCATGTCCAGCTTAATATAGATGTAAATGGTAACACAGAGAAATATTTATAGATATGTTTTTATATACAGGTGAGTATACATTCATATATTTCCTTGCTCTGTGAGGTGAAAGTACTGAAAGAAACAACACCCGGTAGCAATTAGCACACCTAGCTCCCAGATAGCAGTTTTTGGTGCCATTCTTCAGTAAAAGAAATCAAGGCTTCTTGGAGAGATGTCTGTCAAGGAGTGGGGCAGGAAATATACAAGATGAGGCTGGAGCATCTTGTAGTGCTTGAAAGTAAGGAAATGTGTTTTGTTTGTTTTGTTAAAAAAGCATTGATGGGAATGTGTCTAAAGGACCACAGAAGAGCTGTGTGTGTGTGAAAGAGCTCCCGATGAGAAAACTGGGAAGATTATTATTTATTTAATTGAAGATCTTAGGTATACATATTTTTGGGGTTCATGTGATAATCTGATACATCCATATAATAAAATCAGGATAATTGAGATACCATCACCTTAAATAATATTTATCTTTTCTTTACACTAGGGACACAATTTGAGCAGCAAAATAAATAAAATGGTAGTGAATTATAAAACAAAATATACTTACATAAATAAATTATTGAACAAACAAATAAATAGAGAAGACGAGGCAAATATCCCATGTTGACGAATTCCAAATTATCGATGTAGATACTGTGCCCTCAAGGAGGGAGCCATAATTTTTCACTCCCAAGTGTGGACTGTACATAGTGACTTTTTTACAAAGAGCACAGCATGGTTAAGGGATAGGGTGAAGGAAAACCTTGTAGTGGAGAAATCTGACAAACATTTCTTCAGTCAGGTCATCAAGGTCAACGTCAACAGTGAAAGATCATGTTGATACTATGTTCCCTCAATATGTGATGAAAATGGCACGTTACCTTCAGGGTCCTCCTCCTCAAAACTGATAAACCCAGTGTAATCATGAGAAAAATGCAAAATTACAATGGAGGGGTATCCTACAAACTACTTGACCAATATGCCTCAAAATTATTAAGGTCATAAAAAGAAGGAAAGTCTGAGAAACTGTCACATCCAAGAGGGGCCTAAGGGAACATGGTGACTAAATGTAATGTGATATTCTGGATGGGATTCTAACACCTAAATAGGACATTAGGTAAAAATAAGGAAATCTGAGTAAAGCATGGATGTTAGCTAATACTAATAATCTATCAATATTGGTTCATTAATTATAACAAATGTGGTAACAGTAATTTAAGATGATCGCCATGGGGGAAACTCAGTACAGGTATATGGGAACTCTGTACTATTTTCTCAACTGTTCTGAAACCCTAAAACTCTTCTTAAAAAATTAAGTCTATTGTTAAAAACTCAAACAAAGTGATATGGGCTATAAGCTAGATAACAATTCAAGACTATTGGCATACACAGAAGAATATCATTAACATTGATTTGACTTCTTACTAGCAAAGATATCTGATTTTCTGAAAAGATTTTCAATCAACTTAAAAACTTCATTCTCCAGGCATGATCTACACAGTTTGAGAAACATAATCAGAGAAATTGAAAAGGTTTCTTCAGCATTGCAATAATTGCCTTAGGTCTATAAGTCTGTTTAATCCTTACAATAACTCTAGGAGGAATATGCTAACTCCATTTTAAAGATGAAGAAATTGCAGTTTAGTCAATTGCCCAAGTTTGGACAATTAGTAAACAGTGAACAAAGATTTGAACTTGGGAAGTATGACTCCTGTACCCACAGTCCCAACCCTATGCTGCACACACACCAACATTAACAGCTGGAAATCTTCCCAATAACTGAGTTGACTGACTTGCTATGTGCTGTTATCAGCAACATAATAGTTAGAAATTGGTGGCAGCTATTATGAATAATGATTTTTGCTTTAGGCAAGTTGATTTGTAGAGTATTTTTCTGGCAGAAATTTGAAAACAAATCCAACAGTTGACTGTTGGATATCCTATGAGTTTTTAAGATTTTTATTTTTATTATACTTTAAGTTCTTGGGTACATGTGCAGAACATGCAGGTTTGTTACATAGGTATACACATACCATGGTGGTTTGCTGAGTTTTTTTTTTTTTTTTAATAGAGATAGGGTCTCACTATGTTGCCCAGGATGGTCTTAAACTCTGGGCTCAAGCAATCCACTTGCCTTGGCCTCCCAAAGTGCTAGGATTATAGGTGTTAGCCACCATGCCTCACTATTTTTTTAATCATAAAAT
This sequence comes from Cheracebus regulus, assembly GCA_963574635.1. Taxonomy (NCBI): domain Eukaryota; kingdom Metazoa; phylum Chordata; class Mammalia; order Primates; family Pitheciidae; genus Cheracebus; species Cheracebus regulus. Next base: position 9,560 of record CAUYQU010080704.1, on the reverse strand, counting down.
ATGTGAAAAAAATTACTATGTCAGTAAAAATTCTCTTCATACCAGAATTTTGCATAGTGTAGAAACAGATTATTATTGAACTTAGAACATCAAGTTTTTGCCTGAAAAATTATTTCTACTTATCAAGAGATGTTCTTGAATGGAAGTGAACATTATGTCCAAGGCACTGATCTTTCATAAAAATAAAATGGAGAAAAATGCTTTTTGTAAAATAAGGACATTGACCTCATCATTGTCTACTCTTCATGTGTTGTGAGTGAAATTCTGATTAAAATATGATAACATTTCAAAAAAGTTGCTTAACCTAGTATACACTTTCAAGATGTAATCTTTGACTGAGGAAGCCTCAGTTGAGCAAAAGTCTTTTCTGTAATGTAAACCTGACTTTCAGACCAAGATGGTACCATCAATATTTTGTCTTAAGAAACTTAAGAACTTAATATATAAATTTAAATGTACTACTTTTAAAGGAAAGCCACCAGCAATTTCTAAACTTAAAGCAGGAAGATGAAAGGATAGAATAAATTTTGCCTTATATTCTACAATTCTAGGAGAAACATGAGCCCGACTCCAGGGTTTGCACACAGTCATGCCAGTGTGATTTGGGGAGGAATCCCGGGGCTCCAGCTCTAGGCTTCAAGTTTTGATCCCTCAGCCTTGGGTACAGGAAGGGGTTTGATGCTGCTGCTGTGGGGTTTCCTGGGGTCTGACTTCACCAACTCATCAGATCTCATCATTACCCTCCATTCTCTTCTCTGAGTTCTTTCCTTCAACTGTTCGCCACTTCTACTTTGTTCAGAGGGATCGTGCCGGAAGGTGTAGGATGTCAAGTTCGCTCTGCTTTTATTTATCTTTTATTCCTTTTTGCAGACTGTTGGCAGCTGTGTGAAAACAGGAATAGAGGAAGCACGGTAGGCAGCCACAGCTTGGGTTCTCTGCAGCCCTGGCACGGAAGATAGGAACACCCATGGGGAATGTGGCCAGCATGATGTCTTCCCACACAAGGAATGCCAAGTGCTTTTCTCATGCTTTTCTGGATTGTTCCATGGTGGATGAGTCAGCAGGAGTGAGATGGAGCAGCAGAGTGGAGGGGTACCTGGTAAGGCCCAGAGGGAGGATCCCCTGCCCCCAACGTTTCAATTACATCAGGCGACGGCAGTGATTCTCTTAGCACCTGGTCTATTTTGTTCCAGGTCAGTATGTCGTTGCACATATTCTCAGCTGGATGAGCACCAAGAGAGGAGAAGGAGAGTCCTGTGGAAGTTCCTTCCTAGACTTTGGCTCTTTTTGCCTTCAGCAAGATGTGCCACCTCTTTGTTCCAGCAAGTGGGAAGAACAGTCTGGTCCTCTTTGCACACAAGACTGTGTTAAGAATGCACCAACACAGGCCCCACAGGGGAGCTGTCCGCTTCCCTGCACAGCTGTGAGGGGCTCTTTCCCACATTCCCAACCTTTCCTGCTTTTATCTGATATTCCTAAGTACAGCTGTGGAAAAGGGAAGTGCTCTGATAGTCAGCAAGTGTCAGTAGGTTGAGGATTCTGTAAAGGCATCTTGGAAAATCAAGGAAGGAGACACATGCCTAATTCTTATGCTGTTACCCTGGCCTCCAGCAAGGCCTACCCTCATATCAGAGAGGCCCATTGTAGATAAATATGGGCTGCCAAAAGCAAGGCAAGCGCCGGGCAAACTGCCCAACAGATGGTTCAACTCTGTGTGTACCAGCCAAGGGCCAATGTGTCAGACAGTAGCTTCTGTTTGTGCCTTAAGTCAGAGTTGTGAATATAAGATAATTGTGGGATGGCAGAGATCCCACAGTTATGGATGTAGGATGGTTTAGTTCCATGCAAGACAAACTTAGGACATCTTCTTTCGGGGATTTGAATACACAGTTTCTCTGCTGCCTCCTCAAAGCCTTGGCCACTGGAGCTGAGTGCTGAGAAGGGTGAAGGGCTTTAGACAGGAGGCAAGGACTGAATGTCCTTGTATGGTTCAGAGGATGGGGAGCCTAGCCGAGATCTTGTTGCTTTGGCCTGCAGACAGCATCAGAAGCCAGCCCAGGGAGTGGGCCAGTGGCCTTGTACAGAGGGCTTGTGGTGGCTAAATTTATGTGTCCTTTTTTTTTTTTTTTTTAAAGATGGGGTTTCATCATATTGGTCAGGCTGGTCTTGAACTCCCGACCTCAGGTGATCCGCCCGCCTTGGCCTCCAAAGTGCCTGGATTACAGGCGTGAGTCACCACGCCTGGCCTATGTGTCAGTCTTACTAAGCTAAGGGATACTCACCCAGCTGTTAGAACATGATTCCTAGGTGTGTCTGTGAGGCCGCCCCCTGGAGATTAGCACTGGACTCAGTGGACTAGGTGAAGATCTGCTCTCACCGCGTAGGTGGGCACCGTCCAATCCACTGAGGGCCTGAATAGAACAAAAAGGTGGAGGAAGGGCGAATTCCCTCCCTCTACTTGAGTTGGGACATCCATCTTTTTGGACATCTGTACCCTGGTGCTTAGGCCTTCAAATTCTGGGACTTAACCTGACCCCCTGTAAGTCCCTTGGGACTTACACAGCACCCCACCCCCACCCCCTACTCCCCCAACACTATCCCAATTCTCACGCTGTTGGACTTGAACCAAATTACACCACTGGTTTTCCTGGTTCTCCAGCTTGCAGTTAGCAGATGGGAGTACTGGTCGGTCTCCGGTCTCCATAACCACATGAGCCAATTCCTAGACTAAATCTCATAGCTATTGATCTGTAACTATTTATCTCTGAAGAACCCTGACTAATACAGAGATCTTGCTTCGCTCAGGTTCCTCAGGTCCTGAGAGGCACAGGTGGGCCAGTAGAAAGTGGGCTTGGGAAGGCAGCCCCGGGTCTGTCGAAATCCTCCTGGCTCTTCAGCTTGGCGGGTTAGTCAACATTCAGAAGCCTTCATCCCCCACCCGCAAAATGGGCATGAACGACTCAGAATGCTGCCTTGAAGAAAGGGTCTACCCGGCATGGTGCGTGGAGCCCAAGCAATCAGTACTTCGGGACTTCACCCTGCCCCTTTCCAATGACCTCTGCTGTCGCCCTCGCAGGTGTGGCCCTCGCAGGTGTCGCCCTCGGCGTCTGAACGCTGTGTTTGATGCGTCTGGAAAGGCGCCCCTCACAGGCCTCGTTGCGGGGAGCCCCTGGTGCCGCCAGCAGCCAGCAGGGAGCGCGTCCTCCGCCCGCCCCTTCTCTCGCTGCAGGGCTGGAGACCTTAGGACAGAATGACTCTAAACCCGCTCCAGCCCGCGCTGTGAGCACTTCCTGATGTGAAAGCTTCGACCGCAGTCTCAAAATTGAGCTCTTCCAAGGAATAAAACAGTCAGTTGAAAATATTACGGGTTGTAAAGACGTTGGCCTCGGAGAAGAGTGAGACCCGGAACGCGGTGCAGCTGCTTGCAGCCTGGGCTGCGCGGAAGGCTCCGATCTGGGGACGGCCCTTGCCAGTGACTGTCTTGGAGACTCCGAGTCTAGGAGACTCCGTTTCTCCGTATATAAGATGACAATGCTCGTACCAGCCTCAGGCAAGGTTGTTTGTGCATTCGTGAAATCAGACTTATTAAAGTACTACATTGATCATGGATTTTGTTGAATAGCCAAGAACAACAACAAAAAAAAAGTTGAAAATGATGAGGGCGTGGCTCTACATTGGGAAGGGAAATAGGAGGCATGGGACAGACGAGGAATCCAGGACAGTTCCCTAAGAAAATGTGCTTGCACTCGGTTTTTTGCGGAGGCTCCTGTGTGCTGGGAGGCTGGCTGGAATAGGGAGCTGGTGGCAGAGAACAGTGTCTGTTTTCTTCCTCGTAACTGGAGAGATCTGCAACAGAAGACTGCGGTCATTAGGAACCAGTGTGCAGGTGGGGACAGGCGTTGGCGTGGACTAGGGCAGGTTCCCTGCAGCTCTCCAGGGTGGAGGTGAAGGAGCTTCTAGAGCAAAGTTTGCCAATTAAGGGGGAGCCGCTGTTTGGGCTGCTCTCCGAAATGGAGAATTTTCGTGTGTGCCTGGAGTGTTTCTATTTGAGATGTGGGAAGGTGAATTATTTACCAGTAAATTTATCCTTCTCTCCTCAGATTCTACAGAACTCGCAGACCCAAAAACAAATTAGAAATTGCTTTTCTCTTCTTGCTTAACCTAAATTTCTTTGTGGACGCTGAAGGAGAATATGAGAAGTTTTCTAATATATTCAGTTACAGAGACAACAAAGAGAAATATTGAAGGAAAAAACACTAACTTGCTCTGACTTCGTGTATGTCTTAGCTGTAGACAGAATTGGGACTTCCTAATATGGGTTTGTTCCAGTACAATCCCTCGAAAAGATTTTCAACAGCAAAACATACATTGGAGGAGCAGCTGCTGTGCAGTTGACTCCTGTAAACCATTTCTCACTTCATTGCTAGTTTTCACAGTATCTTCTTCTAACAGTTCTCCTTTTTTGATCGGCAAACAACCTGGGATTCTTTCTTTCCCTCCTGGTAAATGAAAGAAATGTAAAGCACATTCTAGAATAGGGTTAGATTGGTTTATCCCAGGTCCTTTAAAAGAAGTCTGTGTCAGCTGGGCATGGTGGCTCATGCCTGTAATCCCAACATTTTGGGAGGCCGAGGTGGGCAGATCACCTGAGGTTGGGGGTTCAAGACCAACCTGGCCAACATGGAGAAACCCTGTCTCTAGTAAAAAAAAAAAAAAAAAATTAATTGGGTGTGGTGGCAGATGCCTGTAATCCCAGCTACTCAGGAGGCTGAGACAGGAGAATCACTTGAACCCAGGAGATGGAGGTTTTGGTGAGCTGAGATTGTGCCATTGCACTCCAGCCTGGGCAACAAGAGCGAAACTCCATCTTTAAAAAAAAAAAAATTCTGCATTAAAGGTTAAGCCATAAATACAGTAAATAGAGAACTGCCTGGTTAACTGGGGGCTGATTCCCAGAGATGCAACCAGGTAGAGCTTCCCTAGCAAGGTGTCTACTCCCTGCCAAGATAACCACAGCTTTCTAACAATAAGTAAAGTATTTCTACTCGTATCATAGAGACCCTGCTACAACGTGGCTCTTTTCTCTCTGCCATCCAAAAAAACATCAAGAAAGTATGAAGGGGCATTTCTGAGAGCAAACTAGGAATCTTAGCATAATGCCTTCTCACTAATTATGTTGGAAACAGGCTTTTAAAAAGAAAAAAATGAGGAGAAGATCACTAAATAGGATTCAACTAAAATGGCTTTTGATATTCTGCAGCTTCAAAGCATTCGTATTGGGTATATGTTCTCATGGTTTTGTTTAAGTTAAATTTGAATGTCCCATTCCTCTGAGAACTCAGAGAAAGCTAGGTTGATTAATAAGTAATTAAGAGGCCAGGAGCTGTGGCTCACACCTGTAATTCCAGCACTTTGAGAGGCCAAGGTGGGTGGAACACCTCAGGTAAGGAATTCAAAACCAGCCAGGCCAACATGGTACAACCCCACCTCTACTAAAAATATAAAAATTAGCCAGGCATGGTGGCTCACACCTGTAATCCTCAGGAGGTTGAGGCAGGAGAATCGCTTGAACCCGGGAGGCAGAGGTTAGACTGAGTCGAGATCGTGCCATCGCAATCAGCATGGGTGACAGAGTGAGTGAGATTCTGTCTCAAAAAAAAAAAAAAAATGTAATTAAGGCCAGATTCAAGCTTACTTCTTAGGGAAAAAAAAGAGGTAATTAAGAACAGGTAGACATTTCAGATAAACTAGCTAATTAGCATTCATAGTTCCTTAAGTTTTGCTCCAACAGTCTGTTATTTTTTTGCAAGTACATGATGTGTGTATGTAGATATAGTAGTTTATCATTAAGCCTCACCTGATGATTATTAAATGTGATACTTTGCTCTTTTAATACTTGCAGTTCCCATTTCAAATGTGCAACCAAGTGCACAATTTCCTTTGGTTCTAGGAAACTTGGTTAATGGAAACTCAGCTATTTTTCCCTAAGTCCCTTTTAGTCATACAAAGGTAGTTCACCTGAATATTCAGTAAATTTCATGGGAGAAAAGAATCAACTTTGGTGGTTATCAACCCAGTTTTTTTTGTTGTTTTTTTTTTTTACCCCAACCCAGTTTTTGTTCAGCCTCCACTGCATTTACCAAGCAGAGTAGCAGCCATGGAGCCATCGCATTCTTTCTGCTGAAAATAAGCTCTTGAAAGGAGAGAGAACTTGATCTAAAGGAAACGGAAAATCATTCTTTGGGTATGGAGGCCAAAGGAATTTCAAAGGCTACAACCTGCTATTAAACTGCTATGTAGAAGAGAAAAGCAAGTATTAAATAGGACCCTGAGACACTCAGATTTAGGAATCAGCATTGACCATACCCTGCAATTACTCCCCAGTGAGGAGGGATGAGTGGCAAATGACAGTCCCTAGACTGGGAGAAAGAGACAGGTTCAAGACACAGTCTTTCATATCCCTGTATGACCTTGGGCAGATCACATAAAGTTTTGGTATTCTTATCTCTAAAACAAACACTATTTTTTTTTTTTTTTAAGACAGAGTCTCACTCTGTCACCTAGGTTGGAGTGCAGTGGTGGGATCTCAGCTCACTGCAACCTTCACCTCCCAGGCTCAAGTGATTCTCCTGCCTCAGCCTCCTGCATAGCTGGGAGTACAAGCACCTGCCACTGTGTTCAGCTAATTTTTGTATTTTTATTAGAGATAGAATTCATCATGTTGGCCAGGCTGGTCTCAAACTCCTGACCTTAGGTGATCCACCCACCTCGGCCTCCCAGAGTGTTGGGATTACAGGTGTGAGCCACTGTGCCTGGCCTAACACTCACTATTCTGTCTCCCTCACCTTACAGGGTTGCTCTGAGGTTTTTAGTGAGTTCAGATATGTGACTCTAGAGGGGGCTGAGTATGTACAAGGTAGGGACCATGTTCTCTATGACTTTTGCCTCCTCCCATCAGAGCTTTTGTGGAACTGTGCTTTAGCTCGGTGATGGCACACGTGGAATGAAATAAATGTATACAAGATAGAAAAACACAAATAAATGGAAGATACATTTTCCAGTTCAGATTAATGGGAAGAGGCTTAGTTCTCATCTTCTTCCCCCAAATTTGACTTTACAGGGTTGCTTAGACTCAGTAGTGTGCTGGAGCAGGTTCCTACCAGCTGGGAAGAACCAATTTGATGCATCTCTTTTCAACTCCACGTCCAGAGCTATCAAGTTGGTAGCTTGAAATTGGCCATGCTGGAAGTATTTACAGCATGAAAATTGGCAGATGCTACATATTACGGCTTTTTGTTTGTTTCGGAGAACCAATTCTTAAATATTTGCTGGCACACCACTGCTTAGATTTTTCCAGTGCTTGTAAGTAATTTCGGTTTGATTTTATAGACTACGGTATCCATGAGTGTTATGGTTTTAAGGGATATAGAGTGAACTGAAAACCAAAAGAAAAGTTCCATTCATTGACTACTCACAAATGCATCTTTGCCACTTCCTGCAGCACTTCCTGCAGTATGGAGACAGACATGGTCTTAGGTCCATTCCCATTAGTCACCTGCACAGAGATTGTGGACTGTAGTGTGTGCCTTGATTCTGGTGAAGGCCTCTTAAAATCACAACTCTGAGAGGAGATTTGAAGCTAGGAGACTTGGGTTCAAGTTCCTTCTCAGCCATTACCAACTGTGTGATCTTTGTCAAATGATCTGATTTCTGTCATTTGAGCTGATTTCTTTGGATTTCTCATTTGTAACTTAGGATAAATACCTACTTCACAGACTTGTTAGAATAAATGGGATATTTCGTGTAAAACACTTAGCATGTGGCCTGGCTTATAGTGACCTCTAAATAAAGAAGGCTAGCTATCTGTCAAATTACCATTGTCATCACCATGCTTGTCATCAGGAAGGGATCATGGGTAGTCACCATGGTTCATAACCATCTGTGAAGGGACCTTCTAAGGTCACAGGTGATGGAACCACAGTTTACTTAATCCATTTTTTTTTTTTTTTGACAGAGGCTCACTCCATCACCTAGGCTGGAGTACAGTGGCATAATCTTGGCTCATTGTAACCTTCACCTCCTGAGTTCTTGTGATTCTCCTGCCTCAGCCTCCTGACTAAGCCTCCTCCGGAATTACTGGCACCACAACCACGCCCAGCTAAGTTTTGTATTTTTAGTAGAGATGGGGTTTCACCTGTTGGTCAGGCTGGTCTCAAACTCCTGACCTCAGGTGATCCACCCACCTCGACCTCCCAAAGTGCTGGGATTATAGTTGTGAGCCACCACACCCAGCCTACTCCATCTTTATAAATCCTTGATAGTCTTATATTCTCTACTGGAGCCAAGAAATATCTTTAGGCTCTCTTTTCCCATGATAAAGCCCTGTAAAACAACCAGGTCAAACAACAGGTCAAGTATTAGCATTTTGCAGGTTTAAATATATCATCCAATTAATTTAAAATCATCACATCTCACTGTTGCTTGAGAAATAGGAAAAAGAAACAGAAGAAGGAGACCAAAATATTACCTCATTACTAAGATGGAGGGTGTAGTTTAGTGCAAGAACCACATGGGCCTGCTTAATAGGACCTCAGAATTGAACAGACTTGATCCCCTGTCTCAGGCAGTGCTAACTGGGAGCTCACCCCTGAAGGAGAGACAGAGAATGTATATTCCCAGATGCAGCCAGCTTCCAGAAAAAGAGGGGGGAGCCAAGCAGAGCATGCCCACGTCAATCTTCCAGCATTTAATGGTCATGGAAGTTACGTACCCTCCCTTGGATGGATAGAAGATGGCATTGTCTTTCTTAAATATGATATCTCTTATCTTCTTGCTCCCTTGACACTTGAGGAGGGAGGCTGAAGGTTGATTATGCAAGTAAGTTTGTGCATTTTGCACATTTATTAAGTTATGCTTTTGAGGAAAGGAAAAGATTACAAATGCTTCAATTTTCTGTGACCCTTCTATTTATTTATTTCAAAAAGTGCTCAGTGGGAAATGCCTATGTGTTCTGCCCAGTGCTTCCATTTGGGGACATGTCCTCATTCCAAAGATATCCTTCAGTCCTAGGAGTTCACAATTAGATGGTATAAACAAGTGTATTAACTCATCATTACAAGACCAAGTGATAAATGTTTTTCTGAAATAAGACAAAGGGGCTATTGGAGGATACTTTACCTAGGAATGTCTGAAGAGACTTTTCAAGGGAAGTCTTTAAGGATAAGCAAGCCTTTGCCCACGAGAGCTTTTTATAGCTTCTAAATGGATGGTGATATAGATACATTCCAACATTTCTCTCCATTGGCATGTTAGGTGTTGAGGGAATCTGTGGGGATCGCTCCTGTGAGGCCCCTGGGAAATGGGCCTGCCATACGGTGAGCTTGAGCCCGGACACAGATCCCTAGTTGGGGGAGTCGGGCTGAGGGAAAGTAGGAACCGAGAGAGGAACTATATGTTATCCAAAATAATGAACAGACATTACCTTTTGGATATGAGGACTTAGGAGGCATTGTGTCTACTTTTGGCTCCTTATGGTTTATTGCTTGATTGTGTTCATTTTG